>JABCMJ010027431.1:0-15869 GCA_014822125.1 Arbutus unedo | reverse complement strand
GAACACAGATTAAATAAAAGTTGGGACCACTCCCCGATCTCAATTAAAAATTAAATTAGTATCGAACTAACCAAATTACTCTCGATTTTTTCCTTAATTAACCAATTTTGGATCGAGATCTCACAGGTTTGGAGGAGATCAAGGAGAAGGAAGGGAGGAAAAGAAATGGAGTGAAGGAGAAGGTTTATCCTGCCATAGAAGTGTCTCCCATGGTAGGCCGAGGTGAAAGGAGTTGTGGGTTAGGAAGAGGAATAACAGTAGTAGGGGCAATAAAGGGTGAGGTTGGGTTGTTCAGCGAAGGGAGACAGGTGCACGTGGGGGACGAAAGTAACTGCTGAAGCAGAGGGAAGTCATCCAGATGGGAGGTTAAGGACATCCGAATAGAAGTGCAGAGTGTCTGGATGGAGGTATATACATAAAATACATCTATGGAATGCTTAGAAGATTGGATTCTATACATGTGGCTTTAAAATTGCTCAAATTTATTACAATTGAATTATGAAAATTCGGATCCTTACAGAACCCTCTGCTTTTGTGGCAGGAAAACACTCCAATAACTCTCAATATGAAGATTGTAGTAATAATTTGCAATGTACTTTTTACCTGGGGTGTATCTTTATTTATAGGATTTCTTATCCAGCAATCCAAATCCTAATCCGGTCTCTAATTCTTCATTAGAAACAGATAAAAGAGACTTCTAATTAGTCACTAACAAGATAATTCTTATCTGGACTCTTCAGACCCTTATCTTTTACAATTAAAATTTCATTTAACCTCAACTTTCTCATTTTAAGTTAAATTAGCCTAAGACTTCTCATCCTTACATGATTCGAACAATTCACGAAATAATTGGGGAGAACACTTATCCTTAATCCGCTCTGTGAACCACCTTTCTCAGATTAACTAATCCACTTTCTATCTTGGCAATGTACACATGCGCAAGAGCACCCTCTTGCCAAGTTATCAACTTATTTATTCGAAAAAACTCAATTTGATTTACTTGAGTTTTGCCTTCCTCAAAAATCTATCATTTCACCAAAGCCAAAACCAAAACCAAAAAAAAAAAAAACAAACAAAACAAAGGAATATATCCCACCAAAGATATCAATTACGAAAACATCACAAGTTGCATGAAATCCAATCTTACACAGGCCGGTTGAATGTAGGACACAGGGCAAAAATAAAAACCAACAGAGTATAAAATGAAAAGACTTGCGCACTGCAATTTCAGGCTAACTAACATTTAATCAAGTTAAAAACATTAACACAAATCCGTTGAATAAACGCCTGGCAAAAACTCCAGCTTTTCTCCTCAGCTAGGAGGGTTCAATTGAGAAACACCTTAGTTAGAACTTCCAATGAGGAAAGAAACAGTAATGAATTGCGACTAACGCTTGTTATTTACTGTTTTTCCCTTTCTTATGTCTCTCTTTTTCTGCTGCTTTTTCCGCGGCCTACTCTTCACGACTCTCTTCAACGGTTTCTTCTTAACAACAGGCACTTTGTGTTGCTTCTTTACATCCCCGCCAGTTGAATTGAGGGTTGCTGCCAGTGGTCTCTCGCTTGGATTCTCTTCTTCACGAGAAATCTCTCTTGTTGTCACTGTAACTCGCATGTCGCCATTGTCATACATTGCTGTTCCTTCAACTGAATCAAAACCAAGCCAAATCTTAGATCAGAAGAACACATATATAGATGCATGACAAATAATACATCAACAAATCCATGTATTTCCGGACATCCTTAAGTGGAAAATGAACTGAATAGGGTTTGTATCTCTAAGGCTCTTAGCTTCTTAAAATCATTAATCTTGTAGGATTGTAGTTCTTCGAAAAATTTGCCAATTATACCTAACTTGCCTATTATTCAGCATGCAGCATAATGGTCCAATGTTTTCTTAATCTTCATTAGTAGGTCAGTTAAATCGGGAAAACAAGAATTTGTTTGCCAAGTTGCTGCTTCTGCTTTGGAGCAAAAAATAGCTTTTAAAGCTGCTTAAAAGCCGATTTTGAGAAACATCGATTTTGATGTTTTTGAAATATGATTTAAAAACCAACTTTCACGTAATCTAGAGTTTGACAAAAACACCTAGTAGTGAGGAACTTAAGGAGAAAATAAAGAAAATAACTGCTCTATCTAAAGAAAATAACTGCTCTCTCTCCTCTTCTCTTCTCTTCTCCTCATCATTTTCTTCCTCTTCATTAATCCCCTCTTCTCTCCTATCATATAACACTAAATATATTCAAATGTTCCAGCCAACTTATGTCATACTTCAAGTCATTAACTTGGTGATGGAGAAACTACCGGAAACAGATGGAACTGGCTCGCTTTCTTCATCCTGCTCTGAATCCTCCCCACCTTCATCAGGTCCTGCACTTGTCTCCGCTGGTCCTCCACCGTACACAAGTTCTCTTTCCGTTTTTCTCTAGATAAAATGTTTAACTTCAAAAAGTTAAAGGCACACAGAACAGAATCTGGTTACTGATAAGAGACAAATTATCGTCACTGAAGAATCTAGGAACAGGATACAGTATACACCACAAGACATCCTGGTAACTGCAGAGTTGGTTTGTGCACACCATTCAGCACAGCGAAAGCTATTAAGCACGCAAGATGGAACCACTGAAGAACAGTTTTAAAACTAGATGGGTTTGCAGCTTTTAGACCAGATTCATAGGAATTTCAAGTCGAGGAACTTAAAAGTCAAAAAGAGTTAATAATACAACAAAACTAGTTTCAATAGCAAATTTATGTTGCTAGTTAAAAAATGAGAGCTCTAGGTATCCAAAAGACTAATACACCAAATATTTTGCTTAAACACTATATTTCACATGCTACTAAAAATATGTTGACTAGATACAGGTGAAATGAATACCAAGGTCAAAAGAGTCAGGAAAGAGTCAAAAGATGCATGGAAGAAAACCAATGGCAGCATTATGAACATCTATGTGGCTGAGGGTAAGAGGAGATCTTGTCAAAGCTTTTCACTCCATATTGGTAGGAGAAGTGTAAAGTAAAACCTCACAACAAAGATAAAGAGGGCATGGCATGGGAATAACAAAGAGGATAACAATAACAAATTAACCATTTGCAATCATTCCAAATCAAAAGAGCATGGTAAAGTTAAAGCAATTACCAAAGATTTTATAGATGTGAATCAGACAATCAGTAGATGATTAACATCATAAGGAGGCACATTGAGTCAATATAACACAAAAGTTCACAAGAGTTTGGTGGTTAGCCTTGACTGTAGGCAAGACAATAGCTAACAAGTAAATAAGGTGCTCTCCATGCAAATTTTTTTCTAAGTCACGTCAATCTAGAGTTGCTAAAATTGTAATAAAGTGCCATATAATACAACGGGAGGGAGATATAAAAAGCAAAAGTGGATGATTAATATAATAAGATAGTCGCCTCTATAGCCACGTGCAATACAATCAGTTGGTCACTCCTTTGAGGGTTTATGAATCAAAGTGACTCAAATGGTCTCATTATATCCATCCTCACAGACCAAAACATGCGTAAACTTCCAAGATATAATCTTCCTGCTAATCTACGCTTTCGCCCAAAACCAACTTGAACAAAATAAAATTTAGTAAGGAAATAGAATAAACTGAAACCAGACCCACTGAACGCCATTTGGTGCACTATGCACATATCTGTACTCTATGTAGAAAACTCAAAAAATAACAGCATCTCGAGTATCAGCTATATCAATTAAGTGAGATCATGATAAATAACACAAGCTCTTCGATACTTGCACTCCAGCACCCAAATGTAAGAAAACCATAATACCAAATATAAGTATCATATGAAGAACAACATGGATTAACGTTCAATTAGAAGTACATCACATAAACAAATGAAATGATTGAACATGACATCTAGCGCAAATTAGACCTCCATACTTCTACAAATCACGTGGTACACAATATCAGCACATGTTAAACTCTTAATATCTCAAGATGTCGTCGTACAAAATCAAAACTGTCAACTCACGTTGATACATTTTACCCAACAATGAAATCTTTCCAATCTCGTTGTTACAATAACAAAGAAAAGGTTAAAGTTCAAACCTTTTTACGTGCCTCGATGCGCTTCCGCCTATGTACTTCTTGTAATTGCAGTTCAGCTTCCTTTCTTCTCTTCTTTTTTCTTTTGTGAAAACCAGTCACATAATCCCTTTCAAAGAACAACCCTAGTTACACAATCACCATGGGAGAACCCACACCACACCACAACAAAATACCATCACTTATGAAACCCACAAAATGAGCCTGACATTGTACTACTAGATGGCAATTGGTCAGGTTTTCAACATTTCAATTTTCACCAACAAAAACAACTGAATTACCTATATAGTTATGGGTGTCAATGCATAATACAGCCTTTCAAAACAAAAACCCTAGTTAGACAACTACCATGCGAGCGCACGCCATGCCACAACAAAAAAACAAAAATTCCTAGAAAACCCACAAAATGAACCTTAAATTGTTCAAGATGTGATACACACACACACACACACACACACACACACACACACACATACATATATACATAAATATATATACACACACATATATATACATAATATATGTGTGTGTGTGTGTGCGCGCGCGCGCCCGCCCGAGCGTGCTATCTGGTACCTTAGGTCTTTCTCGTCAAAAGAGACGGAGAGTGCCTTGTTCTTGAGAGCCCTCTTCTTGATATGCTGGGCCCGAGTGCTTGAGGCTACTACCGCTGATTCCTCTGCTTCTTCCATGGCAACTCCTAAAAACCCGGCTCCGTTTCCTGCCAATTTAACAACTACTGTATTTTGGTAGGAGTGAATATTTTTGCCTGGGAAGGTCTTAGGGCACGTTCGGGACTGGGTTTGGACTTTAGAGTCGTACATTTCTTGCGAATAACACACTAATCATGTTTTGAGTATAAAATATAA
Source organism: Arbutus unedo (assembly GCA_014822125.1). Lineage (NCBI taxonomy): Eukaryota > Viridiplantae > Streptophyta > Magnoliopsida > Ericales > Ericaceae > Arbutus > Arbutus unedo. The sequence goes on along the minus strand of JABCMJ010027431.1, from coordinate 10,930 downwards.
AAATGCATTTCATGAATTTTGATTACATATTTAAATTAATAAATTTTTTAAATTATATGACATGTCACATAGGTATGAGCATAATTTAATTAACACTTTTTTTTAGTATTGAACAATTTACTGTTTATTACCTTCAAGTACTACTTATCATCCTTACGATGTTTAGCTAATATTCTCCTATCATAAAATATGATATATTGGTCATTATCTCTTTTTCATTAACATAACAAATATATGTCTTAATATCGGATTTATGACTGCATAATTAATTGAGTAGTTTATAGAACCAATAATTGAGCACACTTGATCTACTCAATCCTCCTTAGTCTGCTAGGCACCCTCCGGTTGGTCCTAACCTTCTAAAGCCACTTGTAGTTTTCTACACTTGAGCTGACCTTGGGTGGGCCAGTTGAGTGGGTCTCTCCTATCTACGGAGTCCCAATTCAATTAAAACGCCTATAACAAGAAGAGTATTCCTACAGTGTACCATTGAGGGGGCAAAAAACAAACTCTAAATAAGATTTTAAGACCTAAATAAATATAATAGCTCATTCTGATCTCGTTAGAGGTACGACATTCTTACTAAACTTAACTTTTGAGCATATTTATCTTCTTTCAAATACGAAATTTCTGACTTAGATATTTGATGAGTGTTGACTGGTACTACAATAGTGTTTCAATTTTAATTCTAGATATTTGATTCAGAGAGGTGTCCTCGGCTGCATTATCAGTTGGTGTCATATGTGGAAACTATTGTCATCTTTGACATTCCCTAAGAAAAATCCCTTTTTGCCATCAATAACACAATTAATTCTTCAAACTCGATCAAGACCAACTAGGGGAACAACGAAGCTTATGACCGGGGGCGGGGGTGTGTGCGCTAAAACAATAGTGGAGGCCCTCCCTTTGCAAGAACAAGGACCCACCGCAGGAAGTTAAGAGTGAAAACTCTAGGGTCAATCCATAATAGTTACAAGGTCTACAAGAGCAAGCCAAGGTCATGACCTAGGGTATGCAACAACTTCTCCAATAGAATGCCACTTTTCATGCAATGATTCACACATCCCTTATTGCCGCCGCCAACATATAGTAAAAATACATCAAAGCCAATTGAAGTTTTACCATGAGCGGATTGTATCCATTAAAAAAATATGAGTTTGATTAAAATTTGTTTCTCTGGAGTACCAAAGGCAAGCATGACATCGTTATGAACAAAAAGTCTTAAAGTATGGAATCCCAAAAAGAGACTGGCCCAACTTAAATAGGATATGATATCTTCTTTATGGTCTAACATTTGTGCCAATACATTATCCTCATTTTGCTCTGGATTATAATCTCTAATGAAAAATATAACTTTGTGAGCAAAAGCTCTTGTCATAATGAACCCTGCGATGTATTGGCGATGCGTATATAACGCAACTTGAGTAGTAAAGTCTTGTGCTATGAATGCATAAGTAGGTAAAGAGTATATATGTTGAAATACAAAAGACGTAATAAGCCCTAAAGAAGCTAGAGCAAGGACTAACTGAAAATGAATTAAATTATTGATTGTCATGAAGACCCTTATGGCCACGTCCCAATTGTCCCCCCCTAGAGGCATGTGTGCATCTAAAAGATCTTTCATATTACGTCCAATCCCGAAATTTGTTCTATACATAGGACCAACAACAAGAAAAATAAATGCAATAAGAACATAATAACAAATAAGGAAAAATTCGATTGGAATCGATGACCTATACTTCAACTAAAGGCACACGGAAATCAAGGGCTCAAGAGCACAAAATAGAGGAAATGCACGAGCCTCTTTGAAGAACGAAGTCTAAGGTAAAGAAAAAAAAGGAAGAGTGGGCTTCTATTTGCTTTACTTGGATTGGCATGGTTGCCCCCTTTTGATGGTTAAGGCTCAACATTTGACTCTGTTTGCCTCCACTTTTCATGTCAAGTGTACAAGTGTAGTTTAGAGGGATTCCAGGTAGCATCGGAAGGCACAAATATCTTATTCAAATTTTATTTGGATGAGTTGGACAAGAGCATTTAAAAAGCATTTCCTGAATTTGAGTATGTACGACCATCAAGGTCAGGAAAAGCATACCTTATTCGCTTCCTAGTTGTATGCTTAGAGGTAGAGGTGTTCTAGATAACAAGGTGATAGTTAGGTCATAGGATCTTGAGAGACTCTTCCTGGGCCACGACGACCGAGCTACAAACAAAAAGCTTTTGCGCCTTCTCACTTATTAAGTCCTTAGTTAGACCTTCATTATGCTTTGTGTACGTAAACGTTACTAGAATCATCTCTCCTTCCTAGATGCACACGCCAGAGATCACAACTAGGTTGTGAGTCATGCAGTCATCCAGGTGTGGGGCAATGTGTAGGGGGACCAACAGACACGTAGGCAACTCCATCCTAGGCCGACGATCAGATCAAGGAGTTAAAAGTGAAACTCGATGAGTTGGCCAAGCAAACTATAGAAATTTTAGATGCCCGAGATGGAGAGTTTTGATGGCGCCAAAGATACTCTTGATCACCTAGAAACTTACAAATCCCTTATGCATCTTCAGGCCATCCCCGACAAAATCATGTGTATGGATTTTCCAACTACATTGAAGGAAACTAGCAGGACCTAGTTCAATGAGTTGAAGCCATGCACTATTGAAACTTTTGACCAGTTAAGTAAGGAGTTTATCAGCTATTTTATTGTCGAACAACATTGCAAGGATCCAGCCATCTACTTTCTCATTACTAAGTAGAACAAGTGAGAGATCTTGAGGGAGTATACTACCTGTTTTAATATAGAATCAATGCAGGTAGATAGTATGGATGATAAGGTTGTAATGGTTGCTTACATGGTGGGCTGTGGTATGGCCAACTCCTCTTTCAACTCTCGCCAGAACCTCAGCAAAGCATGGCAGAGATGATGATGAGGGCCGAGAAGAACATGAACACTGAAGACGCTATTAATGTAAAAAAGAATCGAGAATAGTAGCCAGGCGGCCAAAGAGATCCGAGGTTTGAGAAAAAGAGACGTGAGCAAGAGCAAGCAAATAACAACTAAGAGGGGAAAAGTTGGATCGTAAGAGGACCCCTTGGAGATACAATATACAGAATACACGCCACTTGTGGCATCGATTGAACACATAGTAGGAGAGCTACACAATGACCCTGACTTGATTTGGTCAAGGAAGTTGCTTGGTCCCTCTAAACGGCGCTCTCGTGAAAAGTTTTACCGATTTCATAAAGGTCACGATCATAATACTAATGACTGTATAGATCTCGAGCAACAAATTGAGGGTTTGATTAGAAAAAGATGATTGTAGAGATTTGTAGTGAATAGGCCGTAGAGGCCACAATGGGAAGATCATAAATCAAGAAGACAAAAATTAGGGAGACATGAACCAGGGAGATAAAAATGGGGAAGGCCCACTTAATGACACCCATTGGGGAGATTAGAACCATATCTGATGGGCTAGCAGGTGGTAGAGACTCTAACTCTATCAAAAATGCCCATGTGAGAAAGATCTGAGCAGGAGAGGAATTGGAAGTTTACTTACTGCATTAGGGGGTAGTTGAAAATTCAAACGAGAGAAGAACAACTCATTACGTTTTTCGGATGAGGATGTTAGGGGAGTCCACCAACCACAAGATGATCCTCTGGTTGTCACTTTGTTGTGGCCAATTATAAGATGAAAGTATTTTGATTGGCAGTGGGAGCTCAACTGACGTACTCATTCTGCATGCTTATGATCAACATGGTTTGGGCAAAAATGGACTTAGGCCCATTAAGTCACAACTTGGAGGCTTCACTGCTGATCAGGTGTACCCATTGGGGCAGATTACTCTCCATTTAACAATAGGCAGGGTCGGTCTTGGACATAGGTCCATTAGGGCACCGCCTTGGGCCCCTAATTTTTGAATCAAAGATGGAGCCCCGTTTATAGATAAATAATCTATATTAGGGCCTACAAAAATATGACATATCTGCGCGATGTCCCAGTGACTAAACTTTTGTTATCTCTGTTGCTGACTTTGGTTAAAAACTTGCTACTCGATTTTTTAGGTTATGGTACTAACATTCAACTTTAACTTCCAAAAGGCAAACAATAAGTCAGCGTAAATATATATACGAATTATTAATTATAAGTTTATACTTTTGTATTTTTGTTCAAATTTGATTTAGTTTGACCAAAAACTTTTATTGGATTATTTTTTTAAAGAACATTGCATTTATTCATTTTGGATCACTTCAACGATTTTTTTTAAACTTTTGGTCATCATTTTTTATTTTCAAAATTCTTTTTTAAAAACGACCAACAATTCATAAAAATAAAACTCAAAGTTAATAAATGTGACAAATTTAAGTAGAGACAAAAGTAATCCAAAAAAAATTCTAGTTGTAATTTGTTATATTTTAATCTACTCTAACTACTTGATCAAATTGATATGACACAAGTTATTTAATTTGTTATAGCAAATTTTTCCAAATTACTTTTTGGAATCTTAAAATTTAAAAAGAAATTTTCTAAAAGCAAAAATAAATTTAAATAGCCATGGCTTTTGGCTTATTTTTGTCTTTTTAATTTATTTTGTTCCAAGTTGTGTTCATAATTTTATTTTTTAAATCCCAAAAAAAAAAAAATAACCACGACAAAAGAAAATTAAATGACAAAATAAATTAAGACATAACAAACTCAACTTTTATAAAAACACCAAGGACCCAATGTTATAATCTTGCCTAGGGCCCCAAAACATTCAAGTCTGGCCCTGATAGTAAGAGACAAAGTGGGTGAAAAAGTAACTAGGATGGTAGAGTTTCTTATGGTGGACTACCCGTTTGCTTACAATGCTGTTATAGGGTGGATAGTGCTGAATGCGATGAGAGCCATTTTACAATATATATATTTTTTTTGTCGGAACCAATTTTCCCAAAAGTATCATTTTATATAAGGACGTTCTATTTATTTATTTTCTAATGTTTCCTAAAATATGTTTTATATTTAGGAAAGTTTTCCCCTTAAAACAAAGTGCAAGGTTTAGCAGTAACAAAAAGACAATTTCATTTGTTTCTGTCTCTTTCATAATGGACTCTCATAATACCTTTTTATTTGACATTTGTTTGTGTCAGAAAAGGAATCAAGTACATAAATATGGCAATGTGATGCTTTTTGTTGCAAAATTTGACTATAATTACGCCAGACCCTGGGGATGCTTTAGAAAAGGGAATCAAAGTGCATTTATATTTTAAGGTATGCTGGACCAATGAGGTTTAAGTAATATTGCTATGATAGATTTAGTTCTGTTTATTTCATCATTAATCCTTGAAGTTTGATTAAAATTATAATTTGGTGTCAATTTTTCATCGATTAACACTTCACACATTTTAAATTAGTTTATTTGTTGTCTTTGTGTCCAAGTGAAAGAAAATACAAATGATAGGAAGGTCTAGAGGAGTAGGGTTTATGTGGGTAAGGCAAGGGTTAAGGAGCTAGTGAAGGAGGAAGGGATATTGATGGGGAAATGAGAGGGATGAAGATGTGATTAGTGACGGAATTACACGGGAAATGAGAGACTTGGACCATCTTAAATTTTTTAAAAACATTTAAGAGCTAAGTATAAATTAAAAAAATTATATTTTGACTCCTCAAATTACATTCGGCTCGCTCTCTTTCTCAAAAAAAAATCTCAACCTTATAAATCTTGTTAAAATTTTCAATATTAATGTTATTATTTTTTTGATAATTTTTTTTTAAATATTATTTAAATTTGTGTAATTTTTTTTTGGGATTAATTATTCGTCTTGACAAAGAAATTGTAAAAGTAAAAATCATGACAAAAAACCCTACAAAGTGCACTACAAATAATGTTTTTGAAAAAGATAATATTTTACTTTTTAAATTATTTTTTGTGTTATTTTATTCAAATTTTTTTATTTTAGTTTATTTTTTATCCATTTTCCATTTTTTCTTATTAAGATCAACGGCTCAAAAAGAATTGTAAGTTGTCAGCCGATGAAATTAAAACTAGAAGGACAGAGTAAAACTTTTTTTGGGATAATTAATAGAGTAAAATTTGACGGTCTAGATTTGTTTTTTTAGTTTTTATTTATTTATTTAAATAATCAAAATATGTCATTTTTAAAACTTGTGAGGAATATCAGTTCAACAAAAAAAAAACATATTAATCAAACATATTTGCTACTTTTTAAAAATATATTTCTATTAAAAAAGTATGGATTCTAATTTAGTTTTTCGAAAAGAAAATTCCAAATAAAATATATTTTGAAATTATATTAAATGATATTTGAACATTTTTAATGAGATTTAAAAAATTGACGAGTCCTAAAAGGAGCCGGACATGATCGTTATTCGCGAGACAGGAGAAGATAAAGCTCCTTCCGAAAATACCCAAAATTCCGTGCTCCCTTATGTCCAAAGGACGTGTATGTATGTGTACCAACAAATACAAACACGTAGATATATTTCTCAGATAATGCGGAATTTTACCTTTCGACAGCGACGAGGGAGGACGACGACACTCAATAGACCGTAGAGAGAGAGAGCGAGAGAGAGAGAGAGAGAGAGAGGCGACGACGCCATTACCAGGCACGACTCAACGTGTTTCGAAAGCCTTATATCTATACACTTTTGTATGTATAGAAATCTTTATATCTATCTCTTTCTCTCACTTCTATGTTATTCTCTCTCCACTCTCTCTAAGACCAAAACCCTCTGCTGCAAGCCTCCTCCCCTCTCTCCCTTTTCTCATGCTTACAGATCGGGCAACATCCTCCAACTCAGACATTGTCACTCTCTTTTCTCTCTCTAGCTTTCATTAACCTCTTGTTTGTTCTTATAGTATTCGTTTTGTTTCATTTCGAACTGTCCATAGATGCGTAACCGTCGTTGTCGTACTCGCTGGCTATCTCTGCCTCTGCTTTCTCTCTCTAGAGTCACCTAGGGTTTTATCCCCGGCGAGTTTCGTCCATTTGTGGGCGTCGATGTCGTCGCCGTCGTCGCCGAAGGTTTGCTTCAATTCTAACTGTAAAGATGCGTTGGGACGGTCGAGGAAAGGTTGGCGTCGTCGCACAGGAGAGTTCGCCGACCTTTGTGATCGTTGCGCGTAAGTAATTTCTCACTTGCTCACGCTTTTGTTTACAGTTTATGTTTTTGCTGTGATTAGCTCTGATTTCTAGTACTTGGAGACTGGCTGAATGGTTTGACTGGCTTTTACTGCCTGTTATTCTTCATCTCGCCCACCTGAAAAAAAAGGTAGTGAAACAAAGAAAGTTCCTTTTTTTAATGGCTTTGGGTTGTGTTTTTTCAGCATTTGCTTGATTTGGTTGCTGGAGGTTTATTACGTGCTTTTTTTTTCTTACTTTCTCCGCTGTTGTTGACCGAGTCAGTGATTTCATCTTCTGCTTCTGCTGTTATTCGCTCTGGTTTCTAATATTTGGAGATTTGTGGAATGTTTTTTTAAAGTTGCTTTTTAAGGGGTTGTTCAAAAAAGCGAAACAAAGAAAGTGCACGTTTTTAGGTCTTTGGTATGGTTTTTTTCATCTTAATTTGCTTGATTTGGTTGCTTAGTGGAGGTTTATTTACGTGGTAATGGACTAAATTGTAATGCGAGATATGACCTTTTTTAAGGACTTGATGCTGAGTAAGTGAAATTCATGGTTTTGTTTCTGCTTCCGTGCTGTGAACTTTTCTTTGGTAGTGCTTTTTCACTTGCTTGCTCTGCTTTTGTTGCCTGATTTAGTGGTTTTATGTTCTGTTTCTATTTTTGCTCTAATTAGTTCCTAGTTTCTCGTTTTGGAGTGTGGTATGTGTAAGGCAGCAGCGATAAAAGGGAAGCTAAGAAAGTTCGTGCTTTTGGGGCTTTAGTTGTTTTTTCCTTTCCTTCCTTTCCTCGATTTGGTTGCTCAATGGAGATTAATTACATGTTTTTTCTCTAACTTGCTTCGTTTTGTTGAATGATTCAGTTGATTATCTTCTGTTTCTGTGTTGGTTGTAATTAGTACTGAGTGTTGGTGGTTGGAGATTTGTGGTATGGTTTAAGAAGTGGCTCATCTTCTTCATTTGCAGCATCTAGAAGAATTAAAAAAATTTCAGACCCAAAAACAGTGAGTTTTTAGGGCTTTGGTTTTCGTACTCTTTTGCTTGATTTGGTTGCTGAGTGAAGGAATTGCAACGGTTATGGACTAATTTCTGGTGCAAGCTAAGACCTTATCTTTTGAAGAGTTGATGATTATTCGTTGAATAAGTGAGATTCATGGTTTAATTCCTGCATGTCTTGGTGCTAACTTTACTAGATGAAAGTAGAAGTTTATGGGATTCATTTACGAGTGTTGTTTTTTCTCCTATTGGACTGGTCTTTTAGACAAGGGTTGTTAATTACTAGTTTTACGTTTTGCTGCCTCCTCCATGAGTAGATATGGGTCCCACGAGAAATCTCACATTGCGTAGGGACTGCAACATGTTTTGGTTAGTGGGGGACATGGTGTTCCTCTATTTTTTATGTAAGTTAAAATTGGTACGATGAAAGGTGCCAAATGTCACGAGCTGCCAACTTATGTGACACTGGAAGCTTTTAAAAGTTGATAAGAGGCTTGGAGAAGATTCTAGGATGCCGCAGAAGGGTCCGGAAGAGTCTGGAATGCTCAAGATGGAGCTGGATGCAGTTAGGAGTACTTGGGAGAATTCTGGAAGGTTATGAAACATGCTAGAGTTGTAGGAGAATTTTACCTACTACTACAATTATATGGAATGTTCTAGGACTTGGTAGAATGTGGAAAACACTAGGCGTTCCCCTAGGAGTTCCTTGGAGCCTATAAATAGGTGGAGGAGCTCATTTGTGAGGTTTGTGGAGAGATAAAGAGAAAGAAGCTCCAAGTGAAGTGAGAGCTTAAAAGATCAACTGTGAGGGAGATTACACTTATAAGTGAGAGCCTTGTACAACTTGTACATTGTATTCTCGGTGCAGTAAAGAGTTTTTTTACCCAAATTCTATTGTCTTTGATTGACTAAGTGTGTGTCTCACTTGGGTGAGTCAGCTTGGTGGGAAGGCGGCTGACTTGGGCAATTGGGGAGATATTTGGCTAAGTGTTGTGCGAAGCGCAAATACTAAAATCGTGGGCCATGACACAAAGGGACGTAATCTTGTAGGCAAGGAGTATACAATTATCAATGCACCATTATAAGGCCCAAAAAACAATTATGCCACTCAACTTATCTGCCCAGATATGCAAATCCCCCTAAAATGTATCTACCTGGATAAACAATTCTCTAAAAAAATTCAAGAGAAGTACCCACCAAAATGGGTGTATCTTATCTAAACCAATAAAACGAGGTAGAAAGGACCATTCCTTTCAAGACAAAAATGGTACTTTGACAACTTTCCAAAGATATAATATTTCTTTCTCTTTACATACTAAACAATCTAGAGAGGCAACGCGATATAATCACCTATTTTAGGGCATCCATAATGCCAACACAACAACACTCAAAAAGGCGCGTCATGTAGCTCAGCACGGATTTAGCTTTATCATTACTTTGGCTTGTATCCAGCCTTGCTTCTAATGATAATGGTGAATTGCTTATGGGCTTGTGCTATTTCTATCACAGATGCACATTCTCTAAGGTTGACGACGAGATCACCATGAATTTATGTTACATGGAGTCGGATGAATGTATAATTGTCATGCTTAGGATTTGTCAACACATTATTGGGTATTACGGTGTCAAGGGTTGTATAAGCAGTGTTGACGAAAGTCTGCAGATTATAGTTACTCTGGATCTTGGGATACAAATAGGATTGTCAAAGAGGTTTGTGTGTTGCTTGTCTTGGAAGATGCTGCAACTTTGGTTAAAGCACCATAAAACCAACGAAATAGTTATAGCATAGTTTCTGGTTTGTGTCATCTTTCTGAGAGCTCATGTTTGAGTGTTACGCATGATTTGTCTGCTTCTCTGAGGTATTGGAAAAGATGACAGCTGAATTGAAGTAGTTAGTGTTCCTTGATCTCACATTCTGATTTTAGATTTCAATCACTCACATTCGGATTTTAGATTTCAATCATTGTAGGTGTGTGTTTATGCCTCTTGTTAGCGAGATGGAAAAGAAAGAGAGATAAAAGTGTATATGATGCATTTTCACCCTAACACAAGAGTTATATTTATATAGAAAGTGTAGAACACAAACTTTCTATATAACCAATGTGGGACTAAACTACTAACTTAATTATCTTCATATTCTAATACTCTCCCTCAAGTTGGGGAGTATATATCAATAAGTCCCATCTTGTCACGGAGTAACTCCAACCGTGGTTTGAACAATGACTTAGTAAACATATCGGCCAACTGGGTATTGGTAGACACAAAAGGAGTCGCAATAACACCACTAGTCAATTTCTCTTGTAGAAGGTGGTAGTCTACTTCAATGTGTTTAGTTCTCTTGTGAAAAACTGAATTGGATGCTATGTGAATAGCAGCTCGATTATCATAATACAGATTTATAGGCAACTGTACTGGAAACCTCATCTCCTCAAGAAATGAATGAATCCACACAATCTTACAAGTTGTGTGAACCATTGCTATATAATCTGCTTTGGCACTCGACTACGCAACGATTGTCTGTTTATTACTTTTCCAATTAATAAAATTTTCACTGAGAGAGATGCAGTATTGTGTAGTAGATCTCCTGTCAGTCGGACTTCCTCCCGATCAGAGTTAAGTCCTCAACCCGCAAGTGCCCACTAGTACGATAAAACAGACCACGTTCCGGTTGGGTCTTGAGATACCTCACAATTCTTAGAATAGTCTCATAGTATGGAAGACGAGGAGCAGACATAAATTGACTAATCAGGCTAACTGCAAATGAAATATCTAGATGAGTAACAGTAAGATAATTCAACTTTCTAACCAAGCGACGGTACTAATC
>JABCMJ010027408.1:0-12137 GCA_014822125.1 Arbutus unedo | reverse complement strand
CCGGAATTGGATTCCTCTGGAAAATTTACATAAATTGATCATCAAACACACGACAGAAACAGAATCTTTCAAGTAGAGAAGACATGTAGAAGCGACAGGCAAGAAATGCATCCAAGTCTAACAAAACATGCTGAGCATAATATGCCTAGCACCAGTATCCAATTTGTGACTACCATCTCCAAATAAATCTGTTGAAAGTGTAGATGGTTTTGAAGGACAACACATCATCCAATATGCATAAAATTACCAACCAATCATGAAGAAATAAAAAAAACTTAGCTTCAACGTCCAGAGTTAAAGATTGTTGCTGATAAGGAAGAGACAATCTGTACCTTCAAATTCAATGATCCTGAGAACTTGGGCTGATGGTTATTAGAGTTTTGCCTCAGAGCACCAAAACAGGTACCCTTTTCACTGCAGATAATGAGTTACCACAAAAAACTCATATGAAAATGTTTTTGTTTTAGTAAACCACGCAGTGCAGAAACAGAACAAGGGATTTATAGAGACACAAACATGATTACCAACCATAAGAACATTAAGATAGTGTAGGGCATGCAATGTTCTTGCAACAGCTACATCAATCACACTTCATGTGATAAGTACAACTATTTATTTGGAAAACCACATGTTGGGGAGAGAGAGAGAGAGAGAGGACAAAAAAGGTGAGCAAAGCAAATGTTAGGCTTGAAAATTTTGTCGTCATTGCTTATTTTCAATTGAAAAATTAGGTTTGACAACAAAACTGTAGACAAGCTGAGTAGAATGTACAATAGTAGGCAATAGGCATGTTACTCCTAAATAGACTTCAAATGATGATATAGCAATGAAATGTCAAGAAATAGGGAAGGAGAAGGAGTCACCTCATTTGCCTTTACTAATGAAAATATTTTCATTGGGTGGTGTCGAGGAGCTGACGTGTGGTGCCCAAACACTCCTCCCCACTGCAAGTTTATGCGACGATTTTCACAAAAATTTGCTATGGGAACAAATGTTAGGACATCACATGGCGCTTCAAGACCACTCAAATAATCATTCTTTACTAATAAAACTTCACCGTTAAAAGACCGTTGTATAATTGTAATTAAATATTTGCGTAACCTAATTAAAATTATTTGTAATTAAAACCAAATTAACAATAAATCGACTATAAAAATACATAATATATAAACCATTTCTATGGTACAAAATACAAACTGTGTAAATATAGCTTTCTTTTTAAAAGACAACCTCAAGAAAAAGATCCAACAAAACTTCCATGGTTGAGCAGCTCACATTACTGAACCTTATGCTTTCCATTGAAAAAATAGATGGAGGAGTTTCTAGGCAAAAAAATGATTGCACAATTAACAAATTAATGAGTCCAGAATAAGTAACTAAAAAGTCAAAGGATTACCAACTACAATAGACATACACGGTTCTAATGGACGCCAGCTAACACATGGCTGGGCCCAAACTGTATTCCCCAAAAGGTTATAAATAGGGAGAAAGATCACAGGTGTCTAGTTTGGATACTTTTAAATGCATTGCATTACCTACGCCAATCTGTCAAACCAAACTGAAAACATCATCCAAGAAAAAAGTAATAAGGTATTCAATTTCAAACTGCACAACAATGGCGAAACGCGGATTCACCTCTGGAAACCATGGCTATTGTTTCTGGGTATATCAAATCATCTTCCAACCGCCAATTCAGGGGACCGCCTACAACGTTTATCAAACACGAAACTCAATCACATCAAATGAATCAAAAACATAAAATAGTACCCCCAAAAAAATATCATCGAGATCACCAGCTCTGGTCCCCACATCCAGCTACAGATAAAGTGATGACTCGTTGAATAAAGAATAATTTAGTTCTCTCTCACCCACCCATCTCAAGACGGTCCGCGAGGGCTCCTTTTCCAGATGGCCAATGGAAATGTTGGATTCCCACAAACTGGGTTTCCTGGTCCTGTTCCTTGTATTATAAAGAAATTGCCACTCTGCTCGTTTACAGCCCATTCCATTTTTGTATTACAATTAAGCTTTGCAAATAATTAACAGAGCGTGAATAAAAAGGAATAACTGCCCCGAAACATGGGGGAATCCAAGGTGGAAACCGATACCAGAAACAACCACATGCCTGGCGAAATTTCCGTTCTGTACATTTAGATTATTAATAAACATGTATATGCTGGACATCTACGACAACGTGTATGTAGAGAGAGAGAGGGAAGAGCAATGGTGGTGGGAATCTGACTAGGACATGATTTTTGGGTGGCAAAAATCCATTGAATCTGTGGACCTAATACCTAATCTCCAACACTAGGAATAGCTGTGGTTTTGTGAGAAGAAAAGTAGGGTATCGTTCATCACTCACTAAGAAATGCTAGTCGATAGTGATGAGCTTGGTTTCCTTTATCACCAATTTGGCTGGAGAGAAATTGGGAACCCACTAGACATCGCAACGTTTTCACTTTTCAGAAACCAATAGACATCGAAAATTAGCCCTAGTCATCCAAGTAAAAGAATGGTCTGAAATTACTCTAGGATTAGGAGGAATCAGAGAATCGTCCCAAAGCGGAACTACCGCTCAAGTAGAAACCAAAATCAATGCCATTGTTTTCGCCAAGAAAACTTGTCGAGAAGCGAATCCGTCAAAAATTGTATCCCCATTTTTGTTTCTTCTGGAAAAATCTCGCGCCGCAAAATAGGTTTTTTTTTATATTCTAGATTGTTCGGAGACGTAATTAGTTTCTGAAACTAGTCTCGCCAAGTTCCGAATATCGGATGTCTGAGTATCGATTTTTTTATTGGTACGTTACTTATCGGTACTGATTATACATCGAATATCATATCGAATTTACTGCAACTATCAAAATATATATATATATATATATATATATATAAACTATAGAGAGAAGACTCAAAAAAATTAATTTTTTCCGTAACTCTTAAAAAAAGAAAATTAAGTCCGGTATCGGCCGATATAGCTAGTATTAGTCAGTACGACTGATATTCAGAATAGTACGGTACTAGAAATATTTAATATCATTTTTATAAAGAAAATAATACGTACTGACCAATACGAAATAATATTCACAACTTTAAGTCTCACTGTCCATCGTCTAATTAAAATGAGGGCAAAAAATTTTATCAACTGATCTCCCAACACTCATTTTTTCCTTCTTCAAGAGTGGGATCCAACTCGAAACTAGGGATGGTATAGTAATCAGAATCGAACCGTTTAATTTTTTTGTATCGTAATTGTTTTTTTTCGCATGTATAAATATAGTAGGAATGGATAAATATTTGTTCAAATTTAGATTGGTTATGGTTTAGATAAATAACTAAATCGGTCTCCAAATCCAACCGTTTTCCGAACCGAACAAAAATTAAAATGACGTCGTTTTATACTTTATGTATGTATGTTGAGACTTGAGACTTAAAAATTGGAATACCTGATTCTTCACTTTTCAAATGCGGTTCATCTAATAGGATGTTGTTTTTTTACGCATTTTGTTGTTTATTAGTTTTTTCGGTTTCGATTATAGTTAAATTCAGTTTAGGTATTTCCCGAACAAAATAATTTAGTTATAGAGCATTTTCTCTCCCCGTTCAATTATCAAAGCAATTTTAGATATGATATAATATTCGATAATTGGGTACAATTGTCCTAATAACTATCCCGATCCGTCCGTTTTCATCCTTACTAAAAAATGAGGATGAAAGCACCATGATAGATGAAGTACGAAGGGTTTGGGACAAGGACTCTGGTGGCCCCCACCAAATTGTCTTGCTTTGTGGGCTAACTGGTTCGATTTGACGAGATTTATAAGATCGAAAAGATTTTTTTTGTTTGTAAAATTTATAAATCAAAATCAAACCAATTATATTAATTAGCCATTTCAGTTTTGACCGGTTTGAGAAATTTATAAATCAAAATTGGACTAGTTACATCGGTTCAATTTCAACTGATTTTCGGACGATTTGGAACAGTTTGGGCTATTTGAATTTTTGGACCACATTTTTGTTCAAACCCAACAAAAAAAAAGTAAAAAATTATCAAAATTCATAAAATAAATCTAATTAAAACACAACTTTGAGCTATTATAAAATTCATTAATAATTCGGGTAAAATTCATCAACTTAAACCAAATCAATCAAGTTAAATTCAACCTCAACTTTGTGCCAAGTTAAAAAAAAATTCTTATATATAATATACAACTGGTCTAGTTCGGTTCCGACCGATTTTTAACACTCAAAAATTAAAAATTTGACTGGACTAAATATTGAATTATTTAAACCAACAATTTGATCTGATTTTTCGATTCGGTTATTTTCATCAATTTTTTATTTCACCCTCGTGCTGCAAAATACTAAGGGCCTGATTGGATGAAGTACTTTTCAGGGGTATACGTTATAAATGGAATAAAGATAAGAGAGTGTATTATTTTTAGAGGGATAACATACATTGATGAGATATTTATAGAGGAAGATAAAAAAGTAAATAATTTAGATGGAGAATTAAACAGGAAATATACTTTGACTTGTTTGGATAATTTACAAAGAGAGTTATTTTTTCAAAAATGCTACAAACACATCATTTTTGCACATCCACCCACATCGCTCAAAACACATTTGGATCTTTCTCAACACAAAACGACGTAGTTTTAAGTGATGTGCAAAAGTGATGTGTAAAAGTGATATGTGTGTAGCACTCTTGTTATTTTTTACCCCTCTCGCAAAAAAATAGGGAGGGGGTGTGGCTGCCTAAAAACAAAAAAACTGTTCTTTTGTCACTTTTTATAATATTGGTAATTCCTATTTTAAGAACTTGATTTCATGGAGAAAACTTAATTTTAGTCTTATTTTGTAAGAATATTAAAAATTTAGTTGACTAAAAATAATATTTAAATATCAACTTTTACTCAATTATTGATTTTTTTTTTTGTTCTTTTAAGCTTTTGTGGTACTTAAAAATTTAAAAGTGAATATTTAAGTATTTTTTAAAAATACTTAAGTGATGAGTGGTATTTAAATTTTTTTTTTTTAGAGTTATTTTTCACCCCTTTAAGCTACAAAATTTGGGGGGATTGTTTTCCGTCAATTTACCAAAATATCCATATGTCTCCTCCATTTTTTTTTTAATTTTAAGTGTTTTGTAGTACTAAAATAAGTTTAGTATTGTGTAAATTTGTATTTCAAAAAAATAGTCACCGTTGATTAAAATAATATTTAAAGATCAACCGCGAGCTCGGTTATTGAAAAATGATACATAAATTAAAGAAAAGAAAAATTAGAAATTCAAGAAGAAAAACAAACGTGATTTTTTTAAATATTTTTTGTCTTTATTTATTTTTTTAATTTTATTAGTTTTGCATCAAACATTTAAAATTATTGATTCGCCTCTTAATTTATCCAAAATATTCACATTCATCACATGTCCTATTGCGCCCAATTTTAAGAAAAAAAGTTACCAACACCACTCATTTAAATTTCTTTCGGTCGTATTTTTTGAATTTTATTCTAAAAAAAATACTAAAAATTTACCATTGACTTTAAAAATTATTGCAAAATTAATTGTGAATTTAGAATATTTTGATAAAGAGTTACTGAATTATAATAAGCTATTTATTGATTTATATTTTATTGTTACTTTTACTTATTTTGTTAATTTATAAAATAAATTTAAAAATCTCTTAAATCATCTAAAAATATTTATATTCATCACATATCCTAATCCGTCCAAATTTAGAAGGAAAAAAGTGATCGGCACTACTCATTTGAACCTCTTTTGGTAATATTTTTCGAATTTGATTCTCGAAAAAATACTAAACATTTAGCATTGTCTTAAAAAATTATTTCGGAATTAGCATACATTAAATCTATATTACGTTATTTTTATCTTTTTCATGACATAAAAATAATTTACGTATCAAATAATTAGCATGTCACGATCCAATATACAAGGTACACTAGTGAGGTCAACCACATCCAGTAGCTTGAGTATTTAAGACATATCATGCAAATTTGTATGAATCTTGCGGTATAAAAATTTACATGCAAAACTCCAAAGGTCCGAGCATATTTTCGATAGTTTCCCATCTTTCGAGTCTCGTGTTATCGGATCGAATATTTAAATTTTTACAATAAAAATAATAACATATTCATTTTCAAAATAAAAAGAATAATTACAGACAACTTATTAAAATACATTAGATAAATATTAACTTACAATATTATACATTTTCTGATGCTTTGTTTCTCTAAAAAGTACAATTAGAGAAAATTAGTGTGAAAATAAAAAAATAAAAAAATAGTGTGAAGGTAAAAATTTTATTGGTTAAAAAAATTTAAAATTTTAACCGTGATCAAAATTTTAAGGCTAATTGCAACCTCTAATTTTATGGGTTCTTACAAACAAAATAAAAATTTTGTGCAAAAATAAAAAGTTGAATTGATTAAATTTTTAAAAAAATAACATCTTTTTCTTTGTCTTATTTTTATTATTATCATTTATTATTACTTATTTAAAATTTATTTTTAATTATACATTTTTTTAAAAATTAATGTGAAATAGTGAAAGGAAGAAAAGTAAAATTTTCGTAATTTAGCAAGGGGAGAGGAGTGACAATATTGTAATTTCAAGAGGAGGATGGGACATTTATTTAGAAGGAGTGTGATTTTAGCAATTTTCTTTATAAAATAGGAGAATAAGAGTGGATGAATAAAGAAAAAAACTTCAAATGACTATTTGTCCCCGTGCAATATTAACTTTATGTATTAAAAAAATATATAAATACAAAATTCAATATCTAGAATTAATTTTAGATAATTTGAAATATTAATTAAGAAATTAATTAATTAATTATATTTAATTAAAAACGTTATTTAAAAAAATAAATAGTAAACGAAAATATCAATCAATAAAAAAATGTCATAATAAAAATATATAAATCAACAAATATTTTACCATAATTCAATAACTCTTTATTGAAATATTCCGAGCTCATAGTTAATCCCAAAATAATCTTTAAGTAAACGACAATTTTTTTGTATTTTTTTAAGAATAAAATTCGGATAGTATGATCGAAAGAGGTTCGAATGAGTAGTGTCGGTCCTCTTTTCTCCAAAGTTTGGCCCATTGAAACATGTGATGAATGTCAATATTTTTTAATAATTTAAGAGATTTTTAATTTTATTTTATCAATCAACTAAAAAAAAAAAATAACAACAAAATATAAATCAACAAATACCTTACCATAATTCAATAACCTTTTATCTAAATATTTCGAGCTCATGATTATTTCCGAAATATTTTTTTAAGTAAACGGTAAATTATTCATATTTTTTCGAGAATAAAATTCGAAAGACACGATCAAAAGGGGTTTGAATAAGCGACGTTGGTCACTTTTTTTCTCAAAAGTTGGGCGCATTAGGACATGTGATGAATGTGAATTTTATTTAATATTTTAAGAGATTTTTTACTTTATTTTATTAATCAACAAAAAAAGGAAAAATAACAACAAAATATAAGTCATAAATACTTTACCATAATTCAACAATTCTTTACAAAATATTTCGAGCATACGGTTAATTTTGAAATAATTTTTTTAAGTAAATAGTAAATTTTTAGTATTTTTTCGAGAATAAAATCAAAAAAAAAAGACCAAAAGGGGTTCGAATAAGCGATATTGATTACTTTTTTTCCTCCAAAAATTGAGGGAGAAGGGGTAAAATTGACAAAAGACTTTCCCTCCACTCTCGGATAACTTTTGGGGAAGTCAAAGGTGGCTCAAAAATAATCCAGGCAAGAACTCTGATGGGACAAAAACTATCGGGGGTGAAAAATTAAGAGGGGGCATTTAACATTTCCAAATCATGTCAAAACCCTTAATAAGAGGTGATAATTTTGGGGGAGACTTTTCCCTATTCAAATAGGTACTAAATGGCCGATTGAATGAAAGATTATTTGAGGGGATAAACTATTGAGAAGGATAAGATAAGAGGTGTATTATTTTTAGAAGGTTGGCCCACATTGATGTGATGTTTATAGAATGAAATAAAAAAAGAGATAGTTTGGATGAAGTATTAAAAAAATAAAATAAAATAATACTTAATTTGAATGAAGAATAAAATACGGAATAAGGTTATTTTGTAATTGTAATAAGGGAGAGGGGGTATTATTCTTGGATAATACCCGGGGGTAACTTTTGAGCCGGAGGAGGGTGCCTAAAAATAATCTCCCTCTATCCCTCTTGGAGATTATTATGGAGGGATGAAAAATTATCCCCTGCACTTTTATGCTCCCAAACCATGCTAAATATGTCACATCAATCATTTTACCCCTCAAAATTATCCTCCTTCCTTATCCCCTATCCAAACGGGCCCTAAGGGCCGGATTGGATAAATAACTATTTTCAGAGAGAGAAGATAAAAGGGGTATTATTTTTAGAGGATTAACCCACACTTATGTGATGTTTATGGAGGGGAATAAAAAAATAAATAGTTTGGATGGAGTATTAAAAAATAGGATAAAATAATACTTGATTTGGATGGAGGATAAAATAGGAGGATAAGGTTATTTTATAATTATAATAAAAGAGAAGATATGAGATATTATTTTTGAATAATACCTGGGGATGACTTTTGGGCCAGGAGAGGGTGCCCAAAAGGAAAAATTATTTTTAAAATGGTGAAAAATTATTTTCTATATTTTTATGCTCTCAAATCATGATAAATATATAACGTCAATTTTTTTACCTCTTTAAAAAATTATCCGTCTTTTTTGTACCCTATTCAAACGGGCCGAAAGGGTAAAACATAGGCTTTTCAAACGTGGGCTTCAACCCAGCCCACTATTCGGCTGCGCCTTCTAGGTCAGTTGTCTGAAATGTTTTTCAGGTTTTGTTTCACCCCATGGACGAGGAGGCCCTTTCCGATTGGATTCTTTACTTTGTTTATGGTACGGATATCTTATTTTTTAATTAATTTTTAATAATTTAAATCATTTAATATTTTTAAAATATAGTTTTAAAGATTAACGTAAAAAATTATTTCAAAATATTTAATTCATTTAATTTTTCATAAAATTATTTCTATCAGAATTTATCAAAAACTGTTTAGTCAAGCCCTTTTCAATATTAATTTGAGTCGATTTCTTGAGAGTATTCTTAAAAATATATTTTAAACACATTAAATAATTAAAATTATTAAAATTTAATTAAAAAATAAAAATTCACACTATAATAAAATAAAAAATTTCTTATTAAAAAGAGAGAGTCTTTTTTGGCATCTGCCATCCAAACATTTATAGCCACTATGGCCCATATTTAGAAAAACACAAAATAAAAAAGGTGCAGAAAAGTCGGTAAAACATGTGAACTAGAATCATTTGGCATGTGGCATAGACTTGTATTTGTTATTTTTTTTTATTATTGGTTCATTTGAATGAAAATAATCTAAAAAATATAAAATTATATTTAAAAATTAAAAAAAATTATTAAAGACGAAAATAAATCAACACAGACACTGTTTTGAGCTTATTTTTTATCTTTTCTGAATTTTTTTTAGTTTTTAAAAATAATTTTATACTTTTCTGAAATCTCTTGTCGAGACAAGCCAACAATTATAAAAAAATTGACACAAAATAAAAAATTGTAAAAACAATTCACTAAAGGACAAAAAACCAAAGCGAACAAGTCACTAATTACCCCAGTCCAAATGGATCCTAAAATTTTAAATGTGTTCAAAATCTGGAAGGTATTAATTGTCACCGATGAAATCTGTTGTCATGTAAATATAGCTGAATTTAAAGAATCACATAAATTTTGTGTCTTTTTGTGATTGAGTATGTGTGTTTGAGTAAGGTAATTATTGAGATTCACGTGCGTCCGATTGTTCTGGACACATTTGTATTCTGATGTGTACGAATAATTTGTATTTCTAAACATTTTCTTTTTATAACTCAAGATCTCTGAATCAACTTAACTATGTGCAACTTGACTGGTTCTCAAGGAACTAATTCTACCACCCTCAAGAAAGAGCTTAAAACTTTGGTTGTAACCAATCTTAATTAAAATCGTAATAAAGTCTTATATAAACTAGTCTTATAAAAATTAATAGCACTTAAAAGGTTTCAAATGTCCTTAATCTAATACCTTCATCACCACACTAACACTTATGACCCATTTGTTAGTGGTTAAAATTATAGAATATATAATGTGGATACAATGAAAGGAGAAATATAGTAGAATGAGAGATTTATTATACATGAGTGAATAGTTATAAAGGGCTTTTTTGAGTATTTTTTTTTTCAAGAAGAGGGGTATAGTAGATATGAGTATGTAGATATCATTCTTATAATTGATAATGATATTTTTGTAATTAATAATGGTATTTTCATAAATTGAAGGGGATAAGATATAAATATGCAGAAGGGTGTTCAAATTTTATGCCCCTGCAGCAGATTAAATTTGAAGCCCAGATATCACATTCAAAGTCTAAAGACGCTAACAAACTCCGGATATAACAACCCGAATTGTTATATTCGGAGTCCAAATTTTATTCAGCTCATTAGCTCCTAACAAAACAAGTCCTTATAATTCACAAAAATACACTCTAATATTAAGAACTTGAGACTCTTATAAATAGTTGCTGGCAGATTTTTCACAGCACTGAAATCTAAAAATTCTGAAATAAAACAACGGAGAAAAAAAGTCATTTTTGGGGGATCCTGGGACTGTAGGGCACACCTGCACTACACCACTGTAGGGCACAAAAATGACGTTGTTTTGGTGCCAAACCCGTGATGGTTCCCAAGTATTCAATATGACCACTTAGGTCTACGTTGTCACGATGGCGTCGGTTTGCGAGAGAGAGAAAGAGAGGGTATTCTACAATTTGAGAGAGAGGGGGGAGGCATATTATGAGTGAGAGAGGGAGAGAGACTTGTGTTATCTGAGGGACTTGAGGGGTTTCAACAGCTTTAATTTTTTCAATAAACTTCCAAAACGATTAATTTTTTCAATAAACCCCAAAATGACGTTGTTTTGGGGGTTACAAAGTTTTGGGTTTTGACACAAAAAAAATGTCGTTTTAGTATCCTATAAGGGTGTAATGCCGGGGTGCCCTATAACCCCCGGATCCCATTTTTGGTTAGCGCTTGTATTTTTTGGATTTTATCTTTTACAAACTTTTAGGGATTGGGATGTGAAATCTAGCTTTGGACCACTTTATAAACTGAATTATTTGTAAAAAAAAAGTTTACAAACACAATTATTCGTATATACATTCGGACACAAATGTATTCAGATTCATGTGATCCATATAAAGTTTTTCATAATCATGTATGGCTTACGTTTATCCGACGATTCCAAACACTTCTGTATTCAAATATGCAAAAAAAAATTGTGTTCCTAAACTTGTACTATTTGTAATGTCATTATATATCCTCTTTTTAACATATTCAATCCACCACTCCTTTTTTTTTTTGTTTTTTGTTGCCTTTTCCATTTAAAGCAACCCTCCACTATCCAAAGATCGAATAAGGAGACAAGAGCGTACAGTCTGGCCTTGAACAATTCTGATAATTTATAGCCACAATATAAAGCATTTTATTTTAGTATTTTATTTTATTGGGTAAATTGCACTGATCTCCCCTGAGGTTTCTGAGAAATGAAGGAACCTATCCTGAGATTCTAAAAATTGCACTAACCTCCCTTACTTTATAAAATATTTAACAGATTCTCCACTGCTGTTAGCTTCTTACGAACACCATTAATTTTGATTGATAAAAGATCAAAATACCCTCATTAGTTTTTTAATCTCTCTTTTTGTATATACTTGATCTATTTATGTTTGTGTGTATAATATATTATTTAAGTATATTTATATATGATATACTTTTGTGTTATATAATTATATTTACTTTATTAGACTTTGTTTTTTTTATCAAGTTTATGTAAATAAATATGCATCTTATATGTTGACAACTATATTTTTTACAAAAATTATATTTATCACTTAATGTATTTTGTTATTATATATATTACCTAATGAAGGCACATATACATTTTATTCTATTTCATAAAACAAATATTATGACTTTTAATTTAATTTATCTTTTTTCTTTATTGTTTTAATTTTTTTTT
>JABCMJ010027406.1:0-13190 GCA_014822125.1 Arbutus unedo | reverse complement strand
TCTTTTCTGAACTCAATGATTCTCAGTTTAACAGTAGAACAAAGAGCAAATCATTAGGTCTTTGTGAGGACCGAAAACTGTATGCATCTTTTTTTAACATTGTTTAAGGTGATGTTATGTAGTCTGTCTTGACAGAAATTTTGGAAACTGCCATGTCCTAAGGATCGAGGATCCAACTCAAAAATCTTTTTGGTGCTCTAGTTGTCTTGCCAATCCTTTCATTTTTTTCTTCTTGAGGTTTCGGGTGGCCTATGATTGTCTGGAGTTTTGGTGCCAACTTAATTGAGATTCTTGCTTCTCATTGTGATGTTGTTATACTCGGCTCCCTTTAATCGTTATATTTTCATTCGAAGATTAATAATATTTTTCCAAAAAAAGAAATATAATAAAAAACCATGTATATACAAATATCATTGTGAAAAGATTAAAAAAGAAGACGAAAGAATACCTTAACAATTTCCTAAGTTGAACATTCCCTTCAATTTTCCTTAAATATTTGGGTAATTTACATAAAATTTTCTTCATCTATCACTCAATTTTACTTTACCCCCTTTCATTTTCTAATTGTCCCAATAGACTCCCCGATTTTTTCGAATGTAACGATCGATCCATTTTGGATTAGCGCACATGACTACTTATCATATTATCTTTCAATTGCGTCAATCCAAAATGGGTCAATCGTTACATTTGGAAAGATCAGGGGTACATTGAGATAATTAAAAGATGAAGGAGGTTAAATAAAATCGAGTAATAGATGAAGAAAATTTTATATAAATTATCCAAAATATTTTCAATTCCAATAAGTAGAAGAACAGGAAATGTAATAGATTGTCTGTCTAAAGTCGAAACACTTACGTGTTAACAACAATTTGAAGGGATACATTCCTCTTACTTTGAATTGACTCAAAGTGTTGGATATGACAAGTTCATGACAGCCAATACCAAATGATACTTACAAATTAAGCAAGTTAAAAGTTTGAGCACAAGTACGATACCCCATAACAAATAGGTTTATGACGAACCCAGTATTATAATCACTAAAAGAGAATGGATGGATAAATTTGACTTTGGATATATAAATTTGAAATTAACAATTCAAGGGGCTAAAGGTACAACTATTTGGGATTACATTGGGAATACCTCAGAAGTTAGTCAAACAATTTAGTTATTTGCATCTTTATCCAATTAAAAACCATTCAAATAGCTTCAGATTTATTAATTCAAATAAAATCATCACGAGGTCTCAAATCTATAAATGGGCTATATAAGTTTATTTCTCAATCCTGTTAATCTAACCACTAATCCCCCAGCTTATGCATGAACAAATTAAGAATTTAAGCAGCCGATTAATGTAATAAAATGTTAGGATAAAATATGGAAGCCAAGATATATATCAACAAGAACTTCCATAAGGCAAAACAACTTCACAGAAAAAGAACAATACTATTTACGTATTAGCAACAAATTCTTGAAATTATTTAGAAGTGTATGCCTGAAGTTGAGTGGCTTGTGTACGTTCGAAGTTTAGTGGCTTGTGTTTGGATGGAGAAGTGGTAAGAAAAAATCTGTTCTAAAGGCAATTTAACCGATCTTTTTTATTTCATGTTTACTAGCATAAATCTCTTACATATGCATTACAAATGAACGAGAACGACTATTTCTTTATTAGTTCACCATTTGTATGTTGATTATTGACAAATTTTTTAAACTCCATATATTTTGCTCTCACTGATTTTGTGCGAATGTTATACTAAATTTATTTATTTTATAATAAGTAGTTTATAAAGAGAAAAATTCGTATATTTAAATTATATAAATAAGACAAATACATTTGTTTTACGAATTTATATAAGTCACATATAGACATATTAACTCGTGCATAGCAACATAGCAGGAATTTGTTGGTAATACATAAATATTGCATGGTTGAATGGGGATCGAAACAGTGATGAAAAATTGAAAGTATCAATTAGACTATGTGATGTTCGATGAGAAAGCCTAGCTATTTTATTTTATGATAGTTTATTACTTTGTTATAATCAATCTGGACATTAAAATGAATATTTAAATTAGATGGACAAAATCTTAATGTAAATGTCAAATATATATATGTACGAGTTACATTAATTCTACTAGCAATTACAAAAAATAAAAACACGTGATGTTGAGAGCTAACTTCGTAATCAGATTGCACCTCTAACGAGGTACTCTTTAGTTTAAGGTTTAGGAGGAAAAAAAGTGAAATTATCAAACTACCTAAGAAACGTGTCTTTATATTCATAATCATTACCGTTCTTAAAACAAGAACCAAAACGGTAGTGGGTAACTCACGCCGGCCCGAGATTCGCAAGTACAAACTCTCGGTGGGGTGCTAGTTGTCAAACAAAGTCGTGAAACCCACTTGCTACCCATGAAAAAGAAAGAAAAAAAAAAAAACCCACTTGCTACCATATACAGCGTGGAAAACATCTATATATTTTGGGAGAAGGGTTTACAAACAAAACGTAGTTAAAATTAATAAAAAGAAAAGTACGCATAATATTTTTAGGATGTACCATATATCTTTGTTCGTAATTTTAATTAAAAAAATGTAACTAGTACTATAAAATTAATAAACTAATAAGTCCAAAAATATGAGTACATACATACAAAATATGCATATCATGCACTAAAAATATGTATAACTGTAGTAGACTGGATACGTAGATAGGGTTGGGCCCTCCGTCCAAATGCACGCTTAGCCCATCTGTGTTGAGATCGACTTGGATTAGACTCAAAGATGAATCCATTTGTGCCTAGCCGTGAGGTTTAGCAAGCTCGTTTGGTGTGTCTCAAGTCTTGCCGAATGCACGACTCCAGCGCAAGCCGAACCTCCTCCACAATTAACATGCAAGACCGATCTGAGCTGTCAACACAAGATGTTCAGTAATGTCGCTGAGGGCACTATGCTTGGCACAGCCAAGAATGATGTGTCTCTTATGTTGCGGGCAGTTGCTTAGGAAGACACAAAGACGAGTTAGTTACCAGACATGCGGACGTGACCGCCCGATTTGCACGGACATGGTACACATAACGGAAGTGTCGCGACTTGCAATCAACCACACAACATTTCGGGCCAGTGCTCTTGACAGTTTGTTGGATTACTCTATAAATAGTCCAAGTGTTCTTAACTCCTAGGTATGCGCATTCACAACTCTAGAGTTTTCAAGTTGGTTTATTCTCTTCAGAAACTAACTTAAGACTCATAGTGCCCACCAGTGACCCAACTCAGATCGTAACTAATTTAGATTGAGGATTTTGTAGTAAGGCGAATGTCGTTCAAAGGAACCAACGAGAAGTCAGGCAAGTGGGATTCCAGACTTTAAAATTTCGCGACCACAGTAGGAATCCCTCAAATTCTTACCTTAGGAACTTCTTCATTTTCACCCTTCACATACGATGATGAAAATTGCAGAAGATATGATCATATAGACCCCAATCGAGCGAGAAAGATGGTGGTTGGAGGTGGATTGATTGAACCAGCAATCTCACCTTTTGATCCACCCATTGAGCTTCACATTATGTCTTATATCAAGCGCTTGGAGGCTCGATCGCTGAGAAGAATCAACTCCTCCATACCATGAGGAATAAGGTGGATCAACTAAAGGTGGCAACATAGCCTCTTCAGAACGGAGAGACCTCCCGCACTAGAGGTCACAAAAGACGACACCAAACGCCTTCACTAGATAGAAGGGGGCATAGCAATAACAGCAGATGTCTGACATTGGAGTAGCTCATCGAACATAGTGAGAATGAGCGTCGTGATGGAGTTAGGGGCAGGCAAGGTGTCCGCAGCTTCCCTCTTGAATGATGCTTAGGCGATGAGCGTTAGGGTCAACGAGTCTCGATTCATTAGAGACTAGGAGAGCACTCGTCAACAGTAATTACTTGGTATCCCCCATGAGTATCACTTCAAAAGCAACACCAACCCATAGAATGTAGGAGGACTAAAAGGGAAACAGGTAGAGAGAACGCACCCATCGACATTACATCCATTAGGATTGTTCCCCTCGGCCATCTCTTAAAGAGGATCTCAGTCATTAGCTCGACAATAGGTGTAGGAGGTTAGCTAAGAAAGAGGCTCGACCTATAAGGTTTCATTGCAACATCATCCGTCGCCAACTGATTTCCTCCCCGTTTACCAGGGAAGTGGATGTAGTCCGGCCACCCTAGGGGTTCAGTCCTCATAAATTCACCAAGTATGATCGTAAGACTGATGCCTATACCCATCTGGTGCATTTAGGCAAATGATGTCTCTCTATAATATCGAGGATGCCTTCATGAGCAATTTTTTCCCATTAAGCCTTGGTGAGCTTGGCATGCTCTAGTTCGATAAATTACCAAGCAGGCCCATCTCATCATTCAATGAGCTCTCACTTAACTTCCTTGCTTGGTTGTGATGAGCACAAGTTAGAAGAAGGAGGCCGATTCCTTGCTCGGCCTCAAGAAATAGGCCACGAGTCCCTCTAATAGTATGCAGCTCGATACTAGGAGGTGTTCACCAAGATCCAATGGTGTGATCCAGCCATCGCTGTCACATCCTTTAAACTAGGATTGGCTCGTCGAAGCCACATCTTCGAGGATTTGATGCTATCCAACCCAATGGATATGGACAACCTCGTGTGTTGGATCAACAAGCATTGTTGATTGGAGAAAGCTTAAAGCGAGCGCAAGCAACCCGAACAAAACCTTCCCAAGCAGGGAGAGGGGAACAAGAACAACAATAGGGGCATACAGAATGTCAATGTGGTGGTGTCTGGCATGAAGAAGGGGCCTCGGCCCCATGAGTTTGTTGACGTCAAGACGGTCTTCACCATGCTGACATATGTCCTTCTTATGAATATCGAGCACGAGCGCTTCTTCGATTGGCCAAAGAGGCCGCTCGAAGACTAGAAGAAGTAGAAAGACTCTCCCCACTGATGCTCATGGCACGAGGAGATGGAGCACCTAACCACCGGGTGTCGAGCCTTCAAGGACTTCCTAGAGAAGATTGTGGTTGAGGGCCACTTGACGAAATATATTAATGAGAACAAGACCAAGATTGGCCCTCCACAGTATCAAGAGAGGGATGACAACGTCGAGATCAACATCATTAATGTCATATATGGAATGGTGGACACAGTTGCCGAAGAACGCCTTCGGGCAGAAATAAAGAAGGCACCCTCAGCCAAGTAGGTCATGTTTGTCAGCTTGGGCACCCAATGCCCATGTTCTAAGACCTTGCCTAAAGGCCACGTCATCTTCTCCGACAAAGAATTTTAGTGCCTGCAACTGCCACACAACGACACTCTTGTCGTCACTCTTAACCTCTGTAGGTGCAACGTCAACAGGATACTTGTGGACCAATGAAACTTAGTTAAAATCATGTTCTACTCGCTCTTCAAAGAGCTCAGCCTCATCAAATTAGATGTTCAGCCGATCAAAGTGTTGTTGGCAGGGTTTAACTCAACACCAGTCTAGCCGCTTGGGAAGATCAAGGTTCCCATCCATATTGGTTTGGTCACAGTTGAGCTAGAGTTCACGATGATGGATGTTCCTCGTCCATACAATGCCATCGTTGGTTGAGTATTGCAACACCAGCTTAGGGATGCATATCATCAAGTTGTTAGCTACATGGGGGCTCACAAACAGGAGGAAATATTAGGGGATCAGATGGCTGCAAAGAAGTGCTACATCACAGCCATGAAGAGCAAGGTAAGCCTCTAGCAAGTGCACAGATGGAAGTACTTGATGCTCCACTAATTGAAGACGCCAGCACGAAGGTCGAATAGGAAGTCAATGACAGCCTTCCAACGGAGAAATTTGGATGTGTTTGCCAGGAAACCCTAAGAGATATTGGGGGTCGAACTGTCTTTCATCTTTCACCATCTCAATGTTGACCCAACTCGACGTCCAATCATTTAGAAGATGCGGCTTTCAACAGTAGCTCACACTAAAGCCGTCATCAAAGAAGTCAATCAACTATTGGAGGTCGGGGGTGTACAGAATGTGCAATACCCGATATGACTTGTCAACACGATCATGGTCAAGAAGAAGAATGAAAAATTGTGTGTTTGTCTCGACTACACAAACCTCAATGACACTTGCCCAAAGGACTGCTTCCCTCTCCCAAGGCTAGATCAGTTGATGAACTCCACTGTTGGAATTGCTTAGCTCATCTTCATGGATGCCTATATGAGGTATCACCAAACTGCAATGCATGGCCTAGACAAGGAGAAGACAACCTTTATCAGACCACAAGGCCTATTTTGCTATTGAGTCTTGTCGTTCGGCTTGAAAAATATTAGGGTTACATATCAGAAGATAGTCACCAAAATGTTTAGACAATAGCTTGGTGATACGATGGAGGCCTACATCGACAACACAATCGTCAAAAGTTGACAGGAGGCCAACCATCTAACCGGCCTTCAGAGATTTTCAATATCCTAAAGCTGCACAACTGGGCCTCAATGCCAAGAAGTGTGCCTTTGGCATTGGGTTGCGGAAGTTCCTCAGCTTTCTAGTCGCAAGGAGAGGCATTGAGGCTGACTCGAGTCAAATAACTGCAATCAACAACTTTGAAGCTCCTTACACCATCAAGGGGGTTCAACAACTCACTAGCATGGACACCCCACTGAATAGATTCATTAGTTAGTCCTCAGACAAATACCAGCCATATTTTGAACTCCTCAAGAAATGGCTCCATAAAAGTGATCTTTAATAACCTCTAACTTAGAGTTGCCAAATTTGGCCAAATACCGAAAGTAAATAAAACTTGATGATGTCGGAAAATAGGGAGACTGGCCCTCTTCTTGGTATCAAGGAAGCTGGTATCGTACGTTCAGGTGCATCTCATTATAGTACTAATAGAGCACTCAAAACTCTATTTTGCAAGGCCAACCTACCAAATAGGATTTTCAATTGGGTCGAGGAGCTGGTCAACTTTGACATCCAGTATCAGCCGAGGATAGCAATCAAAGGACAGGCTTGGCAAATTTCATAGCTAAGTTCACACCGAGCGAGGATAGACAATCCACAAAGCTGAACCCTGAGCTAATTGAAATCGGATGTTGAAAGATCTTACACGACATCTTTTGGAGGCTTTACGTTGACAAGGCCTCCAACAACCATGGAGTAGGGGCAAGAGCGTGCTAACCGGTGCCATGCGTGCTAGACTTGTCAATCATCACTTTTTTGGGATGATTATGATCAATTTGAGGCATGTATTCATTGTTTGTCGGCCCAGAGTCGAAACTGACTGAACAATAAATATTGAGTAATAGTCATTATATTAAATAAAAAATTATTTAATTGAACTCAACAACCAATCCATTTGGCCTAATTGAATTATTATTTTTTTATTTTTATTTAATTTTTTTAATTTTTAATTTTTAATTTAATTTTTGTAAATTATTAGTTCAACATGACAAGAAAAATTTAAAATTATAAAGTTATACATTAAAATTAAAAAAAATTAACTAAAGACCAAAAAATAATTCAAAATAGATATATATTTTTTTGAATTTCTTAAAAAAGAAGTTCATATTTTATTTTTATTTTTATATTTATAATTTTTATAATTTACTAAAAATTGACGTAAAATTAAAATATATTAAAAGCATAAAATTAAAACATATCAAAAAATAAATATAAATTTTTAATTTTAAAAAATAGGTCAAATCTGGATCTTCATTTGGCTCTTATTTGTTTAAACTCATTTGTTACGGCTTCTTAAGAGCATCCGCATCAAACTCCTTAAATGTGATCATTCTTTAATTTGAGGAATAAATTTTTTTAATAATGCTCACATCAGTCTCCCTACTATTTCTTCCTATTTTTCAAAAGAAATAATAAATTTTTTAAAAATAAAAAAATAATTTTTTTTTAATTTAATGCAAAAAATAGAAAGATTAATCCGAATTCTCTAAAGCATGGATGGTGCGGATCGTACAGGGACAATACGATTATACTGTAGTGTAAACAGCCAAACACTGTGCATCTATATATATAAAGGGAGAGAGATGGAGGAAATCGAAATAAAAAAGGAATGTCGTCACTATCGCTCATGCCCTTGCAAAAAGTCGCGGGTATCTCCACGATCCTCCCACCGATACCCACCAAGCTATCAAATATGTCGACATTTCTTCACACCAATCTCCCCCCCTCTCTCTCTCTCTCCCCCCCTTCCCCTGCCTCTCTCTACAGAAACCCAATCCCATGGCGTTGGCGTGCCTTCTGCAAACACTCCCATCGCCTGTAATATTAACATAACCTCTATAGTATTCACTCTATCTCGAACGCAGGTCAACATCACTACCACTATATAGAGATACGTGTTTTTATCTCAGATCAATCCGGAATCTCAACCCATGTTATTCATTGAGGTTCAATTCCCCATACCCATCCTCTCTCTCTCTCTCTCTCTCTCTCTCTCTCTCTCTATAAATGTTTGCTTATATATCTGTATTTCCGTCATTGAGGAGTTTTATTATCTTTAGGATATTTGGCCGTTGCTGTGCCTAGAGGGAATAGGAGAAAAGACTCGAACGTTCTCAGGTAAGACTCAAATTCAACAGTTTTTATAAATTTGGCCAGAACATGGAGGAAAATGAAATAAAATCAAGTCGCTGCCTGACGCTGTTACGTTGATACTAGTTGAAAAGGTTCGAATTGAGAAGAATTTTGGTTCTTCGTGTCCCAAATTGAGCAAACCTAACATTCACTCTGAATTTCTTAGTTCTCGGATTTAATGTAGTACAAAAAATCCCATTTTGAGATCTTTAATTCATTATACCAATTTCAATTTGGGGTGACGTTTTTTTTCTCTTCGGCGAGAATGCCCATTTTCCAATGGAATGCCATTCGCGACTTGCGAAAATTTGGGTTCGCTGTTTCGAGGAATTAGACTTCCCTGTTGCATGTGAACAAAGGATTTGGAAAGCTTCAAATTTAAGGTGTTAGACGGACAATCTTTGTCCTTTTTCCCGCGTTTTCTCACTACACATGCACAGAGTAATTCCAAAATTTTCCATGGGTTTTTGGGCTCCCAAAAAAGATTCCCTTTTTGTTTTTGTTGGCCAGATTAAGCAAAGTAAAAATTGAGTTTAAATTTTTTGTGTGGATTTGAACCTAGTAAGATCGTAATTTGAGACCTTACTTCATAATTCGTCTGAATTACTCTTAAATTTGAGGAGCTTGATAAAACTGGGGGTTTGCTATGTTGGGGAATTAGACATTTCTGCATCAAAACAGAGGATTTTGAAACAACCTTGGAATTTGGAGCGACGGAGGAAGATTTGTCCTTTTCGTAGAAGATGTCCCTTTTCTTTCCCAATCGCAATTGCCAAATTCTAATGGGTTCTAAAATTTGGTAGCTCTATTTATGTGGAGTCCCCAAAAGACTCCTTTGTGCAGAATCTATCCCAATCCATGTCAGCCGCCAGTTGCCGTGGCGGCAGCGCCGAGTTAGAAGCATGCCGGGATGAGTCCGCCGCATTCCTCCTCAAGATGGTGGCAATCGCCGCCATCCTCATTGCCGGTGTTTCCGGCATAGCCATTCCCTTATTAGGCAAGAACCGCCGCTTCCTCCGCACCGACTCCAACACCTTCTTCGCCACCAAGGCCTTTGCTGCCGGTGTCATTCTTGCCACTGGTTTCGTCCACATGCTTCCGGATGCCACATCAGCACTTACGGATTCGTGTTTACCGAAATACCCCTGGTCGAAGTTCCCATTTTCTGGGTTTTTTGCAATGATGTCTGCATTGGCCACTTTGCTGGTGGATTTTGTGGGGACTCAGTACTACGAGAGGAAGCACGAGAAGCAGCAGAGGGCGGACCAACTTGCCCGCGTCAACTCGGTTAACTCGGAATCATCGGTCGAGTCGGGAATTGTGGAGGTGAAGGAGAATAATGGGAACGGGTTTGGGGAAGGCGAAGGGGGTGCAATGCACATTGTGGGGATACATGCGCATGCTGCGCAGCATAGGCATAATCATCCACATGGGAAGGATGCATGTGAGGGGCTTGTGACAGATCACTCTCACGGATCACACGTGCATTCACACGGGTTCGGCGATGGGGAAGAAGAGGGCGGTGTGAGGCACGTTGTTGTTTCTCAGGTGATATTTCATTGGATGTCTCATTACTCTATTGATAGTTTCGTACACGCATCCTTTTAAGTTATTCTGCTTTTCATTGACTGCTTCCTTTTTTGTTTATAAAGACACTTGTTTGTCTGTGGACAATTAAGGAGCGGAGGAAGAATTTTGGAGCAGTGGAGTCGATACCTTATTATAAGAATATATGGTCTTTTTATATTTGCTAATTACAATACCAATATGCTTTAACAATAGGAAAATGCTAACTATTATTACCTTGAGGATGGCGGCAAAAACTTCAATTAATAAATGGAGAAGTTCGTATGTCAGTGGTGGCCCGACTTGACCCCTTCTCCCTCCACCCATGGTTAAGGCTTATGTTATGAGATTTTGATAGCACAAGCATCTGTGTGTTCACACCTCTCCTGCTATTTCATACCAGTATGATTTTTTCTATTTTGACTAATGGATAAAGGTTCTTTTGGAGTAGGTGGTGGTGGTGGTACTTGCTGCATGAGTATGACACATTGTGGTAACATTTTAGTTTTTATCATTTTTTAAACTTATCAATGCCGGCGGCCATTATTATGCCTGCCTCACCAACTAAACGTCACTCATTTACATGGCCAATAGACTCTTCAAAATGGTAATTTTTGGCATAGGTTTTGCGTCCATTGACTTTTCAACTACAACAGATTGCACGAGGATTTGGTCATAGGTGGCATCCAAGAGATTTGTCTTCTTTTACAAGTTAGGGTTCAGACATCATCAAGTGAGTAGCCTGGGATTAGCCTTAGTACAAATACAAATCTTTGGTTGATCGACTTTAGGTAAAAAGGGAACCAAACATATGCTGGGATGTGAACTTCTTTTTTCAATTGGAACAATTTGTTGCTTGCTTTCGCAGTTCATATCTAAGAAACAAGTTGTTAATTTTTTGGTAGACCTTTCCATTATTGGTTGTCTTGTGTGCCTAGCAGTCTAATACTTTCTGGTATATTGTGGATGTGAGAGTTCTGTTTGTCACATGGCTGTCTGACATTGACATTGATGGGATAAACATTTTGCCGCGACGTTATTCTTTTGAGTTTTCTCCTGTGTTCTCTTCTTCAATTTATAGTTTTGATAGGAACCAATGGTACCATCAAGAGGGGGAGACCCCTAAAGTCCCAAGACATTGCAATTAACTATGACTATTGGCATATATTGCTGTCAAATTGGTGATAGGTGTTAATGTGCTTTTGTTGGCATTAAGTCGAGTCTTGTGATTTCGCGGAACGATGATTTGGATTCTGTAGATTTATCAACGCGGCCATTGAGTAATGCTATGGGAGCTAATGTTAAGCTAAAAACTGATAGAATACAAGCATGCCACCCCTCCCCATCTTTTTGATAGCCCATTGGTCTTTTTCTTATTTACGAACTTCCATAGGTAAGAAAGCCACAACCAAAAAGTCACAGCAAATGACCCGGTTTGGACCTGTCTGTGATGGATAATTTCCAAAACTCACAATGGCTAGCTAGGATGTCTAAATGTAACTAACAAAAGAAATACTATATTACAAGAAAATAGCGGTGGTCAGATGCTCAAGTTTACCTCATCTCAACATATGCATCAAACTATTTTGGTCTGAAGCAAAAAAGTCGATTCATCTTTCTTCTTCTGTCTTGTTTGTGGCCTCCAATATTGGAGACTCAAAGCTCTGCTTATTGTGTGTTTTTTTATTTTGAGAATCATCGCTCCTTGCCTCGTCCCAAAACCAATACAAATTTTTGCTGTCACTGGAAAACCTTGCTTTTATATACCTCTGGTCTCTGTTAATTCGTTTCCTTGTTTGTTTGCAGGTCCTTGAACTTGGGATTGTATCGCATTCTATTATCATTGGGCTTTCACTCGGAGTCTCTCAAAGCCCATGTACAATCCGACCCCTAATTGCCGCACTATCCTTCCACCAATTCTTTGAAGGATTTGCCCTGGGAGGATGCATCTCTCAGGCCCAGTTTGGGACCCTCCACGCCACAATCATGGCTTGCTTTTTTGCTTTCACAACCCCAATGGGAATCGCTGTTGGAACCGGCATTTCTTCTTTTTACAACCCTGATAGCCCAAGAGCCCTAATTGTTGAAGGCACGTTGGACTCTATATCTGCTGGCATTTTAGTGTACATGGCTTTAGTGGACCTAATTGCAGCTGATTTCTTGAGTAAGAGGATGAGCTGCAATGTTAGGCTCCAAGTAGTTTCTTATTTTATGCTCTTCCTTGGAGCTGGATTAATGTCTTCACTTGCAATCTGGGCTTGATTCTGCTATTCATTTTGTGCTTTGTTTCTGGGTTTCTCTTCTAGATTTTTGCAGCAAAAATTTAATGAAAATGTCATTATTTTTACCTGTGTGTTTCCTTTTGATCCATCTAGGTCCAAGTCCTCCTTGAGTACCTTCCTCTATTATCAGTTTTCCCACTGGATTGACTCAAACTCAGAAGGTTAACTGCACGAAACAGTTTTCACTTATTTACTAATAGGTGATTGTTGACTTCATCGGTTTAAATTTTCAAAATGTGTTTTAAAAGAAATGTATTTTAGAATTTGCGGTTAAACACGTAGAAAGTAATATTGCACATGAAGACTATACAATCTCAGAAACTCGTATAAAAGACCTAGATAACAAATTGGTTGAGTTTGATTTTTTATTTGTTCGGTTTGATTTTCTATATTTGAAAAAAATTCATTCAGTTTGATTTTGGTTGTGGGATAAAGTTTTTAGCTTAAAACGAACCGAACTGAAAATTATGTTTAAAGAATTTAGTTTAGCCTTTAGGCCCTATTGTGGGTATAAAATGTGGACTCCAAATATATGTGATAATTTGTATTGTCATATTTATAATTTGTTAGAGGTTTTAAACTCCGGATATGATATCCGGTGGTTAAATTTTATCCGCCTAGAGGGATAAAATTTGGACGCTCCTCATCCTATTCATATTATATTCTCTTTTTATTTACGCAAATATTATTATTAATTGTAAGAGCGTCACTCAAATATTCATATTTCTCTTATTCAAAACATATTTCAACAAA
>JABCMJ010027405.1:0-10201 GCA_014822125.1 Arbutus unedo | reverse complement strand
GGGCCAAATAAACATATCTTAAGCTATAGTTTAGACTAATTAACTTATTTTTTCTGACAAAAACTTGTTTTCGCAGCAAATGGATATTTCTTTATTTTTGGGCTGAACTATTTTAATTTTTCAAATGGTCCTCGATGAAAGAAATAAAAAAATAAAAATTAGAATTACAAAAATGTTAAAAAATCTATTTTTTTTGTTTTATAATATCGGGCATATTTTTATTTTTGAAATTTGCTCCTGTTAAAATGCATCTAAAAAGAAAAACAAAATTTTAACACAAAATTGTGTTTTCAAAAAAGAAATAAAAAGATACTAAATTAGTCCAATTAAAGCAATTTATCTCATAGCTACTTAGCGATATCGGCCCACGTCTACTTGTTTTAATTGGTATCATATTGTACTAGATATGTTTATTTTATTATAAATTTTTAATTTATAATTTTTTAAGTAATTATATAAACTAAAGTCATCTCATTTGTGAACTTTATTTTTTAATATAATTTTTTGTTAAAAATATCTCATTTAAAAATATATATATTAATGTTGACATTAAATTATATATTAATTTTAGCGTTAACTTTAAAACGATAACGTTAGGCTTGCCTGGTCGCATACTCAACTTTAGTAATTGTCTTTTCTGATTTTGGTTCAGTTTCAAGCTACTTCTGGGGAATAAACCGCCATAACTCCATGGGAACAAGCGGGGTGAACAAATTGGCGGGTGAAGCACTTGAAAGTTGAAACCCTAATCTCTGCTTTCAGCTTCAACCTCTGAACCGATTGATCAATGGCGAATCTTCCGATCCTCCAATTCGAAGAACAAATCATAGAAACAGTGGATCGGAACCCAGTCGTGGTAATCATAGGAGAAACTGGTTCAGGAAAGAGCACTCAGCTCTCGCAGATGCTACATAAAAGGGGCTACACCAATTCTGGGAGAACCATCGCCGTTACCCAGCCCCGCCGAGTAGCTGCAGTCTCCGTTTCAAGGTAACAATTTATTTTTGAACTGCAATGATATGCGATATTTACCATCTTACATTCTCTTATCAGTATAGAAGTCCGTTAAACGAACCAAGCTATTCGGCCGACTCTTGTTTAGTTCGTTAAAAGCTTAGATTATTACACAAACAAACTAAGCTTGAAATACTAAGCTTGAAATACATGTCTTTAAGTTTGTTAGTGAGTTCTATCTAAGCATGAATAACCTACCAATTGGCTCGATAAGCTCATATTTTTTCAAAAAAAATCAAGCTGCTGGAAATTTGACTCTTGATTGGCTTGATTAAACCACGTTTGCAATTGGCTTAACTAAATTTGAACCCACATTTTGAAGCTCGTTAATTTGTTAAACTAAATTTGAACCCGCAGCTAGACTCAACTCGATTTGTTTGAGGCCTATGCGTAGATACAAAATATCAGTTCAATGGCACGACTGCTCATTTCTTTTCTTATCAGTGTGAGGAGTTATGCTACAAAAGGGACCAAAGCTGAAGTTGAATATGGACCTTGGCTAGTGCCTGAGGCAAGCTTTAACATGCTCAGTGAGTTCACATCGAGCCTGAGCTGAGCTATGTCATCACAGTGTTCAATCTACCCTAGTTTAAGTGCCCTTCTACTTGACTTTGTGTGTGGCTCATTTGTAGTTGTAAGAGTCAGGATGTCTCTGGAGGAGC
This sequence comes from Arbutus unedo, assembly GCA_014822125.1. NCBI lineage: Eukaryota > Viridiplantae > Streptophyta > Magnoliopsida > Ericales > Ericaceae > Arbutus > Arbutus unedo. The sequence continues at coordinate 8,525 of JABCMJ010027405.1, read as the reverse complement.
CACATTAGAGGCCAAGGAGTACTCTGAAGCAATGCCTGTTGGGGATTTATTATTTGGAAGATTGTGATGTATGACTGATATGTTGCGTGGGTCCTGAAATTAGCATCATGTGACACTGTTTGTGCCACAATATGTGGGGCGTAATTGTGGGAGAATGCCGCTGTCAACACATGCACCGTGCATATGTATCGACCTGTTTTCACATGAGTAGAAGGCAGCAATTGGCTGCATTATGTATAGCCCTTCACCATACCTGTGCATTCTACTATTTTTATGCTGGGAGAAATTCAATCCCGTGCTATATAGAAGCAAAAATAGGCTTCAAACAGGTACACGGTGCCAGTTAACGAAGTGTACATATAGGTGATCTTATTACTTAGTTGAACGAAGCTGGAACGGGAGTTGGAATGGGAGGGGAGCGGAAGTGGGGGACATAGGAGCTCCCAAAGTTGGCAGCTCGAATGGAGCATGTACACATGTTATGGAAAATAATGTACCATAGAATACTTACTTCAAAAGTAAAATCATTGAAGGGGGTAAAATTGTGGGCCAAGTCCACCATATGTGTAAGAAATGGGCTAGTGTTATAATATGTGATTTTACGTTCAAGATATCATGACTTAGGCTAGATAAATCCCTATTTTTCTATACAAGGATCGTACAGAAACTCCCATCTTTGTAAGGAGTGTGCTTCCATCTTGATGGGAGCGGGCTCCCATCAAGCTTCTTAGTTGGGAGCGCGGGAGCGGGCTTCTGAGGTGGGAGGGGCACCCCTTTAGAAGCTCCCTGCTATTAAGTCTTATGATACAGTAATACAGGTGTAATCTTCTGTTTGTATGTTGAAAGTTTGTGTAGTGTGTGAGTAGGCTTTACATAATGCTTTCAAATGTATCATGCATTATCTCCAGCTATTTTAGGATCCCTCCTATTTATTAGTAATTGTGCACAGACGTGTTGCACAGGAGCTTGGTGTTCGGTTTGGGGAGGAAGTGGGCTACGCAATTCGGTTTGAAGATAGAACTTCAGAGAAGACATGTATCAAGTAATGCAACTTTACTTGTTACTGAAAGTCTTCTATGTTATTGTCTGTGTGTGGTTTGTTGGCTTTATTGTTGCTAATTGTATGGTTGCGGCCTGCCCAGATATCTCACGGACGGTGTTCTTCTCCGCGAGAGCCTTTCAAACCCTGAGCTCAACCAGTATTCTGTTATCATATTAGATGAAGCTCATGAAAGGAGTCTAAACACGTAAGATTCATTTTCATGCTTCATTATCGCCTATTGTTTTGTTTGACAGGTTCTTATGATATTTCTTATTCAGGGGCTCGCATAGGTATTAAGAAGCTTAAATTCTCTGCCATTTCTAAACTTCTTTGGTGCTTGAGTGTTTCTATGTTGACTTCTATAGGTAATTTGTTTAAAATGTCTATAAACGTTTAAATGCCTTTCAGGGATATATTGCTGGGACTGATGAAACGGTTGATTAAAACGCGTGCATCGAATCTGAAGGTTTTAATCACTTCGGCTACTCTTGATGGCGAAAAAGTGTCGAGATTCTTCTCCAACTGCCCTATACTCAATGTTCCTGGAAAGCTATTCCCTGTTGAGATACGTTATAGCTCAGAGCGCCCAAAAAATTATCTTGAATCTTCTTTAAAAACGGCAATTGGTACGTCAAGAATTTAGTTTTGTTATGTCGGGTTTTCTTACATTCATATTTGGTAGCTTGGAGTTGTTGGCTTAGAACATTCTTGTTCTTGTTCTTGCTCTTGCTCTTGCATAACATTGTTGCCTATTATTCTGTAACTTGCAACCATGTGCTAATAATTTCATATTGTTAGATATACATGTTCGGGAGCCAGAAGGTGATATCTTGATATTCATGACTGGACAGGTGAGATTTTCTTTAACAAAGTCTGCCACCGCAAGTAGTGGGTTTAGGAATAATAATTGCTATGTTTATTTTTGTTGTATCATGTTTGGTTTGATTGGAGAAATTAACAAATGTGGACTTCTTATAGGATGACATAGAGAAGTTGGTCAAGAAATTGGAGGAGAGAGTTCAAAGCCTGGACGAAGGATCTTGCATGGATGCTATAATTCTTCCTCTTCATGGATCTTTGCAGCCTGAATTGCAGGCAAGTTTTTTTTTTCTCCTCTGCAAATTAACTAGATGCCAACTTGTTTTATTCTTATAGTGGTCTGAAGATTGACATGGGTTGAGAAGGATAAGAACGGTTTCCATTGGCTATATGTTTCATCCAATGGATAGATCAAGCTTCAAAGATTTGTTAATGGTTTCAATTCACGGATGCAGGAAGTCCTCGGGACCTGTGGTTGCACTTCTCACTCAGTGCATGATTATATTTAACCTTTATTGCCTCTTTTCCATTTTATGCTTTTTGCTTTTCGTTGTCTCGCATCAATTGATGTCAAGTTCTTCTCTTCATCAGCTTATGCTGAATCTCACTTCTCAAATGTGTATGTCCTCTTTCTACTTTTGAGCTGAATGCTCAAGTAGTGTTTGGATTGAACTGTTTTCATAAATGTAGCTCAAATTGGCTCTCCTCACTCGTTGCTGATTCTTACTTTTTCTTTCTTTTTTTTGGCATTCTCCCTACAGGTTCGTGTATTCAGTCCTCCACCTCCAAATTGCAGGCGATTTATTGTTGCTACAAACATTGCTGAAACTTCTTTGACAGTTGATGGCGTTGTGTAAGTGACTGAACAAAAATATGTTTTTGATCAATCTTTTCATTTCTTTTATTTTTTTGGCTTAAACCTCTTTGTTTGCTTTCAATTGGTATCAGAAAAATATATAATGAATGAGAAATTTGTATCATGTTTCGTTTTTCTACTACTTTTGGTTGGGTAATGTTTGTTGGTGTGTTTGTGAAATTATCAGATTTTTTGTGCAGTAAATTTTATATTTCAATTCAGAAAATGAGATAAATAAGAGACATATCTTTGCCTCTTTTCCTGGGGTTTTGGCTTTTTCTAGGTTCGGTTTAACTTATTTTCACTCGCATGTAATTGACAGCTACGTTATTGATTCTGGTTATGTGAAGCAACGACAATACAATCCATCTACCGGCATGTATTCCCTTGATGTTGTCCAAATAAGCAGGTAAAATTTGGCACTCTTCAACCTTTATTGCTGTGGATTGACTAAAAAAATTGAAGCACGTATATGGACAGGACATGAATTAAACAATGCCAATATGCAATTTTAAAAATCAAGCTCAATGTAGCAATGAATCGAACTACAGAAAAGTATATTACGAACTTGGTAATAGTATATCACAAATATAAAATTTCACTTTCAATATATGTAAATGAAGTGTGAACAAAAGTCAATATATCGTTTTGGAAAGCTCTAACCACGCAAATTTTATAGGCGTACGAGTTCCGAAAATGAAAAGCCTATAAGATGTGATTTATAGCTCATCTTCAATTTTTTTGAGTTTGGCAATATAGCCTCCCTTTTATTTTCTTCAAACTTGTGATATCGTTCATGTGTGTCTGGGTGATAAGCACGCGTGTCCTTAAAGTTTCCAAAGCTTCTCCGGTTCTATTTTTCTTTGTTGCAGAAAAAAAAAAAGGATGCAGGCACAAAAACGTGATAGAGTAGGTGTATGGTATGGGCACAACGCCTTTTTAGAAGTCTCTGTACTTCTCACTTCTCTGATCGACAGGAATTTTAATACTTGTAAAAGCTGCCTCTACATATTTAAATTAACTTCTAAAATAATCAACATTTAGGCCTCATAGCCTGTTCTGCTTTTTGGCCTTTAGATCCTTTTTCTGGCCAAGTTGACTTTCCTTGCACTTGAACAACGGGACTTAATGGCTCATCAAATGAGTTATAGTGTCTTCCCTTCTACTTTATCCTGTATATTATCTTGGAGTGGATGGTTAAGCTCTCATATTGGGCTCTCCAGCAACGTTATGAATTAGTTGCTGAGGAATTGTTTTCTCAGTGATTGTTGCAATATCCAAGTTTGTACGTTTGTGCAATGGCAGGGTGCAAGCTGATCAACGTGCAGGACGAGCTGGAAGAACACGTCCAGGGAAGTGCTACCGTTTATATCCGTCCTCAGTTTACCATGAAGATTTACTGGGTGCAACAGTCCCTGAAATACAGCGGTCTTCTCTTTCTGGCACTGTTCTTTATTTGAAATCATTGGACCTCCCTGATATCAATATTCTGAAATTTGATTTTCTCGACCCTCCTTCCAGTAATGAAGCATTTCCTTTTCACCATTGTTCATTTTTTAGGCTCTGTTGGTTTGGACGTAAATGTTTTTGTTAATAAATGTTTTGGTAATTATTTTACAGGTAAAAGTATTACCATAAAAACTGTTTTCCCCTATAAAGCAGTTTACATGTAAACAATTGGAGCTTCAATTATCACTAATATGTTCAACTAGTAGTGACCAAATTTAACTGGGTTTCTGCAGCTGAGTCACTAGAAGATGCTCTTAAGCAACTATATCTTATCGATGCTATTGATGAAAATGGAGCAATTACAAGTATTGGACGGACGATGGCAGGTACCAGATTCTTAATGAAATGTCGGGTTGTCTTTGATTCAACTACTGAAAACCACAACAGAATTGGATAAAAGAGGGAGAAAAGGAGTATCTTTAATGTGCGAGCAATGTATTTTATCATTACATTGCCATCACTCAAAAGACTGTTTGCATCTTCAATGGATCTTTATAAATCACCACCACAATGACAAGGGACATATATGCATGAATTCCTCTGATTTCAAACCATGCAACTTTCAGTTTTCCATCATTTCTATCAGCTTTGTTGTTATGCTAGTATTTAGTTCCATTGGGAAATTTTGTCCGGCTATAACGACCTTGTATGACCACTTCTTTTTTTCTACTGACCCTGCCTTTTCCAGCTTATGGGCAGGCAGAAAAAGTGGGATTGGGGGTGGGACTAGCAGCTTTTTCCGTCTACATCCTGGATGTGTAAATTACTTAGTCTCTTTCCTGGTCTAAGTATGTGCTCATCCAACAACAATTTGATCTTTGTTTACTTAGTTGCTCAACATCATGATAAATGATGTAGTCTTTATCTCGTAGCTTTGTCTGAAGTTCTATCGAGTCTTAGTCTCCACAGATTTGCAGGATATTGGATGCTTTCTTAACTTATCCATCATTTCAAAATTATATTGGCAAAAGTATCAATGTTGTTGGCAATATGCTAGCTTTGCAGACATTGAAGATGGTGGGAGAAAAATCCTATATCAAAAAGTTAATTTCTTCACTGAAATTGCATGAACAGGAAATTTTTTCTTGCCACTTAAGTTCTTTACTACTGAGTAGTACTGGCTACTGACACATGTGGTATTCTTCCTTTAGTTTAAATAGATTAATGAAAGAAACCAGAACACGAGTCACCATGAGTTTCCGTGCAGCTGGCATTGGAAAATGGCTTGCTCGATTAATTTTGTGTGATTACATCACTGCATATCTTCTCATTGTCATGTTTAGTCTCATGGCGATAAGAGAAAAAAAGCTTATTTACATCTACTTTAACCATATGCAGGCATCACTATCCAATGCACGGTAGAGAATAAAAGAAAAGAAAAGAAAAGAAAAGAAAAAAAAAGGCCCTAACCTCATCCAAGAAATAGACAATGAGAAAACTGTTGTTTGTTTTGGAAACTCTCCTCCCAGTTTCTGGGACCACTGAGATCTTTTGTGCTTAAATGCAGAGCTACCTTTGGAACCTTCACTCTCAAGAACCCTAATCGAGTCAAATGAGTATGGTTGCTTATCACAGGCTTTGACTGTTGCTTCTATGTTATCAGCGGAAACCTCATTGCTTCCTGGTCGAAGGTAGAGTCGTGAATCTGTTTTGAAAGATCATTAGTTGCTGTGGGTGCTGTAATAACTATGTGCTATTATCTACACGTATTTGCTTTTGGTAGCTGTCAAGTGTAATATACCTTACATGCATTCTGAAGGTTTTCCCTAGGTACAAAGTCTAGTTTGATTTTTGGTTCCAACATTGCCCTTTTGCGGTTCACAGCAAGAGCACCGAGAAGAAGAGGAAGCGTGACCCTTCTGACCTTCCTGATGGTTCTGGTTGGGGTGATCACATCCAATTGCTTCAGATATATGAGCTGTGGGATCAGACCAACTATGATGTGGAGTGGTGCAAAGAAAACAACTTACAGGTACCATTATTCTGTTTCTGGTTACAATTATTGGATAATGTTTTGAGTCAGTAACATCAAAACTTTTTAGTAGGCATCTACCCCTTTAGCATATGATCATTTAGCCTTTACACAGGAACTAGCCTTGTGCAGTCTCTGTCTCATTTCAAATGTGATTTAGGCATTAAAGCTCTGTTTGAATGAATGTGGATTTCAACGGGATTTGATGTTCAGTTTGAACAAAAATGAAGAGGCTGAAGTATATGTGGCTTTTGAAACTCAAGTGGAAAAGTAGTAGAAGCAAAAGGTAGGGTATTTATCGGGGATTCTTGTATAACTAGAGTCCTCACCATGAAGGAGATCTCAAACTCAATGGTGAAATCCCGGTGTACATTATCAACCCTAATTTGCATTATTTCCATCGAGTGACAATATCAATCCGAATGGAACCTAATTGTTTTACTTGCATTTTGAGTTAGAGAAACTCAATGTAACTTCCTGTCAACTCCCGCTTTCTCTTGCGCTTCAATTTGTCAAATATAAAAATTCTTGGATGTAGTGTGCGCAATCATTGCAGACAGTTTGGAATTTAGATTTTTCTTCATCCTGGGCCTGCAAGGTTTGTTCCGAAGTATTAGGTGAGAACTTGTTCTGAAAGTTAACATGCTGCCTGTAGGTGCGAGGGATGAAGTTTGTCAAAGATGTCAGGAGACAATTATCTCAAATAATGCAGAAGATAGCAAAAGGTTGGAAGTGAATTTTGTGGTGATGACATTTTAGCCATTTTCTTTTGAAGTGGTTCCCGATTGTGCCATGAAAGAAATAATCAATTTTCCCATTCAAATTTTGTTCTGTTTTTATCTTTCCACTTCATATTATTGAAGTGAGCATTGTATTTATTTTCTTCATTCAACCAATTTATTTGGGAAAGTTTTATTTTGGAGAGTAGCATTTTTAATGTTACTGGTGCTGAGTCTACGAATATTCTAGCGTAGATTGGCCAAGTTCCTTTGGCCCTACGTAAGATGGGATATACATAGCTATCCCTCACATCTATGTGGCTATTGTGGTTTGTACTTATCTTGCTGTATGACAACTAAATGTCTTCTTATCTTCCTTATTCCCTTTGGTTTTTGATTTTTTGTTATTGGTTTTTTACTGTGCGTGGAAACAGGGTCCTTAGATGTTCGAACAAGAAATGAAAGACGGAAAGAAAGCCAAGAGGATTATAGGCACTTAAGGAAGGCATTGTGTGTTGGATATGCAAGCCAGCTTGCTGAGAGAATGATGCGTCACAATGGTTACCGGACTCTCGGTTTTAAGCGCCAGCTTGTGCAGGTAAGAACTGTCCAAAGGCGTAATCTGTCTTGTATTATCAGGTTATATGCATCTTTGTTTAGTAGAGGCACTAAAAAATCGACTCCGATCATTTGATTTTATTTCTTCGTCACCAAAGTCTGGTGTAAAGCAGCAAAGAGAATCCAGAACTTCGGGTTTTACGACAATGTTAAAGAAAACTACCAGCAGCAAGTATTTCACTCAGTACCTAGACTACAGAAATCAATCTTTCGTTTTCTTCCCTCTATGTTATTGTTGTCTTGAACACAACTTCAATGGAGAGTGTCTTTTGATTTAGGTGCATCCGTCCTCTGTGCTGAGAACAGATGAAGAGGGAATGCTCCCAAATTATGTTGTCTACCAAGAACTTATTTCTACCTCGCGCCCATTTATGCGGAATCTGTGTGCGGTTGAGATGCGATGGGTCACGCCCATATTAGAGAAGCTTGATAAACTAAATATCAGCAGACTCAGGTAAATTTTCAAAAGGAACTGTCTTTCCTTAAGGCTGTGTTTTGATCCTTGATTTCTAGATCTAACTACGAAGGGGAAAAAAACTTAAAGAAAAGAAGATAATAATATGAAGCTAAACTTGTGCCTTTGTACATGCTGATCTTATATCTGTCTCCCTATCTATCCATTGGTAAACCTCTCCACCAATCCTAGATCCAAACATAGCATTAGCATTGCCTTTGCTATTCTGCATACAAGGATACTATGATATTGAACATTACGTTTGCTTGAAGTAGTGGTGGATCGGTTCAGTCTGAAGAGCAAACCGAGGGAGAAAAGCCGAGTTCGGAAGAGAAAGATGTCGGTGTTTCTAGGCCTCCTGATGATCATGAGAGTCGAATACAAGCAGCGCGGGATCGGTTTCTCTCTCGTAAAGCAAAGAGCTAGAGCACTGCAATTCTGGATTTTGGCAAAGTAGCAGGTGAGTTCAATTCTCTCTTTGGTAGTAGTGTTGTAGCTGGTGAAGGAATGAGTTCATATGAAGTTCCATCTCTGTT
>JABCMJ010027395.1:0-26610 GCA_014822125.1 Arbutus unedo | reverse complement strand
CTTCCTTGTATTTATTCAGAAACCTGTCTATGAACCGCTTTTCAGTAGACCCTAGCACTGTCACCAAGCTAATGCCATTGGACTTTACTAATCCTTTTGACAACAAAGCTTGATAGACTTCACACCTTGGTACAATCCTCTTCTCCAAGCTCAGTGATATAATCACTGGCCATCTCGCAACCATCAAAGACTCGCAACCCATTTTATTAACGAGAAAATCCATAACCCTAGTGATCTTATCCTCTGATGCCATCATGAACCGTGGATACTTTCCAAAAGCAACAAGAATCTCATCCTGGGTCCAACCCCACTTCTTATAAACCTCAACCTTCTTCTCCCAAGTAGATTTACTCATTCCCGTCAATGCTTCAATGGCTAACATATAATTCACTTTCGAAGGATTAAAACCCATCTTCTCTACCTCATCCGCACATTCTCCAAACTTACTGCTGCTCGCCTTGAATGCTCTAGGATGGTTCTTAAGGCAAAGCATAATAGTGTCATTCGGCACACCTGCTTTCCGCAGAACTTCAATATTGGTTATCACTTGACTTTGAAAATCACATAAAAGAAACCCACAATATCCTCTTATAAAAGCTAGTGTTTCCTCCTTGGATGTGAACAAATTATCAAAGAAGTTGAAAGATGGAATGATTGACTTTTCCAAGCTTCTTCTAATGATATAGGATGACTTAGACATTATTCTTGCCACATCTGTGCTCGAAAGGCCTTTAGATTTGAGAAATTCAAGTTTGGGCAAAAGGGTCTTTTGGGGATCACATAAGATCACACGAGGGTAATTCCCAATGATTCTTGAGATCTGGATTTGGGTGAATCCGTAGTTCCTGAAGAATGCCAAGACTGAGTCTGGCTTATCAGGAGTTCCAAATTTGACATGCCTAGATGCTGAGAGAGCTTTTGCTGGAGACAACCCACCTGAATTTACAAGGTAGGATACTGTGAACAAGTTCTGATTCGAAGATTTTCCGATGGATTTGAGAGATGTTGACAAGGGGTGGGTTCCATGGAAATTGAAAAAGTGCATTGGTGAAGCTTTAGCAGCAGACATGACATGGTGTGAAGTTTTGCAGATGAGCTTCAACATTTGATGCTTCCAAAAGGAGGATTCAGCAGAGGAGATATGTTCACAATTGTGGAATCTCCCCAAAACCTTTTTCTTTCAGGACAGCTGTACTAAATAATTGTACCAAATACGTGAGTCTTTGATTTAGTTGCTGCCTCTCCTCCTTCTACCTTTGCTTCAATCGCTCGGGTCTCACTTACGGATCGGCCTATATCATTGTTAAATCCTGATCCCCGGCCAACTGGTCTTCCAATAGGCCAAGATCAAATCAAATGATGGTCGAATGTAATGTGGACTAGGTACCGGGTTTGGAAATTCACACGAAGTCAGATTCTTGCATTGACACTTTCCTGAATCAGAACCAGGGGAGGAAAACGGTCTCAAGAGTGTTTTGGCGAAGAGCAAACAGTTGTTTGTCTGTCTTTCCTAACACTTAGAACCAACGAAACACAGCTACGTTATAGTATGATACATACAATAGAGGACCAACGATAACAGTCCTCCCAAAGCTGCAAAAATCAAAGGCAACAGATTATTTGCAGAAACCCCATTAATGGGGAGAGAAAGCTATTTAAAAGTCAAACATGGAAATTGAAAGGAGCAGATGAATATTCGTGACAAAATCTACTTGAATAGTCATAGTTGGAACAAATACGAATTAGTTTGAGATCCCTGACCTTGTCCTTTTGCCGGAATCTGACCAAGGAACTCCAAAGTCAGAACTTGACACTTACCTCTAACTTCAATAGTCAAACGACAATGACTTCGTTTATGAAGAGGAGAACTACGTACAAGGAACGCAAGAAAATCAAGGAACGCAAGAAAATCAGCCGATTGTACGCATGCACTTGGTGATATAAGGCACATCACCCCACGTAAGTGGAAGCATGAGAAAAAAAACAGGTAGTAATTTTTTTCCAAGGCCACTTCTGGGCTGCTAGACTGAATGAGCCACATACAAAGTACTCCCCAAACAAATAGATACAATAAAAGGGGAAAAAACACAGAAAGAGAAGAGTTAAGACCAAAATCATCAGCCACAATTTGAACACATTACCAAAGAATTCAAACACTTTCCAATGTACAATAAGAAGTCCATAGCAAATGGCCTGAAGCAATCTTCGCGTTTCTTTTCAAAAAACCAATCTCGACAGTTCAACAAAAAGAAGTGTCATTGCATATACTGCTAGTGATTGTTTTCAAGGCAACTTCTAGACCGCTTCACTGAATAAGCAACATGCAAGAGTCCCTAAACACACAGAAAAAAGGCAAAGGAAACAAAGAGGATAAAACAAAAAATAATCAGCACCTACGCAGCACCGGCATTCTTAGGATGTCACCGTACACTCAGGGACATGCCATGTGGTGTGTCTATCAGATTCTAAAATTTTTGTAAGGGGCGACACAGCGGGGACACTCATGGGGGACACCTCTTGGTGGCTTTTGTAAATTTTAATTAATTTTTCAGGGGATGCTTATAATTTATCGGGCCGAAAGCGTAATTATAAATACTTGTTTCGATAGCGGATCCCATAGAAGCACAAATGAATAACTAAAAAGGTTCTATAAGAAAATTCCGTGTCCATGTCCGTGTTACATAAATCAACACTAACTGAGCATGGTTCAAAGAACTAAAACTGCAGTTCCCAATATGACGTAGAAGGCCACGACAAACGGACTGAAACCTTAGGCAATATCATAGTAGGATAAAGAAAATATCATTTGAGTAAGCTCCAACCAAAAGACAAAGAATTGCACTATTTGGAGTTATGAAACAAACACTGCTAAAACAATTGACCAAATTCCCAGACATGAATAGATCAGGCTGCGCTGCATAAAATACGCAACCAGTACAAAATGACACATAACTCAATGCAACACAATGTTGAGCTCCAAATCCAATTTGTCCAGTTGAAAGGACAGACACTTCTTGTATTCCAAATACTAGAATTCCAACCCAAAAGTTAAACCATGAAAACAAAAAGGCCAATTACATCCATAACACCCAGCCTTATCCTGATAGCCATATCCTACCTACTTTGCAAGATCCAACGTTTCCTTATACAACTTCAATAGTTCGGGAGCTTCTTCCTTGTGATAGCTCAGTACCTTTTTCAGGTATTGCGTTTCAGGAAATTGTAGCAATGTCATCAAGCTGACATCAGTGGTCGTAGTCAAACCTTTTGACAACAACGCTTGATAAACTGCATTTCTCAGAAATATACTCTTCTCCAAGCTCAATGAAATAATTGTTGGCCTTGTTGCAACAAACAAAGACTCCCATCCCATTTTATCGACACAAAAATCCATCACCCTATTGATCTTATCCTCTGATGCCCTCATACAGCCTGGATACTTCTTAAAAGCAACAAGAATCTCATTCTCCGTGCAACCCCACTTCTTATAAACCTCAAACTTCTTCTTCCTCGTAGCTTCAGTCATTCCCCTCGACGCATGAATGGCTAAGATAAAACTCTTTTTCGATGGATTAAAACCCATCTTTTCTACCTCATCCACACACTCTCTAAACCTAAGGCTGCTCACCATGTATGCCTTAGCTTTTTTCATCAACAAAAGCATAAAATTGGCATCGGGCACACCTTTTTTCCGCAGAATATCTATATTACGTATCACATTACTCTGATGATCAAGCAAAAGTATCCCACCATATCTTTTAAAAAGAACTACTGTTTTATCTTTGGATTGAAGCAAATTCTGAAGCATGGGATGATTGAGTTTTGCAAGCTTTTTTTCGAGATAAATGGTGACCGAGACGTCATCCAGGCAACATCTGTGCTTGAGAGGCCTTTAGATTTGAGAAATTCGAGTTTGGGCAAAAGGGCCTTTTGGGTATCACATAACATCACAGGAGGGCACCTTCTAATGGCACTTGAGATCAGGGTTTGGGAAAATCCATGGTTCTTGAGGAATGCCAAGACTAAGTCCGGCTTATCACGAGTTTCAAATTTGACATACCTTGATGCTGATAAAGCTTTTTCTGGAGTAAACCCACAAGAGTTTACGAGGTAAGTGACCGTAAACAAGCGTTGGTTTTTATGTAATTTATTAACCGTGGATTCTTTCCAACAGCAACAAGAATCTCATCCTGGGTCCAACCCCACTTCTTATAAACCTCTACCTTCTTCTCCCACGTAGAATTACTCATTCCCGTCAACGCTAGAATAGCTAACATAAAATTCACTTTCGAAGGATTAAGACCCATCTTCTTTACCTCATCCACACATTCTCCAAACTTACTGCTGCTCGCCGCGAATGCTCTAGGATGGTTATTCAAGCAAAGCATAATTGTGTCATTCGGCACACCTGCTTTTCGCAGAACTTCAATATTGGTTGTTAGTTGACTTCGATGATCAAATAAAAGAAACCCAGCATGGCGTTTAATAAAAGCTAGTGTTTCCTCCTTGGATTTCAACAAATTATCAAAGAAGTTGAAAGATGGAATGATTGAGTTCTGCAAGCTACTTGCAAGGACATAATGTGACTTAGATATTATTCTTGCAACATCTGTGCTTGAAAGGCCTTTAGATTTGAGAAATTCAAGTTTGGGCAAAAGGTTCTTTTGGGGATCACAAAAGATCACACGAGGGTAATTCCCAATGATTCTTGAGATCTGGATTTGGGTGAATCCGTAGTTCCTGAAGAATGCCAAGACAGAGTCTGGCTTATCAGGAGTTCCAAATTCAACATGCCTAGACGCTAAGAGAGCTTTTTCTGGAGACAACCCACATGAATTTATCAGGCAGGATACTGTGAACAGGTTCTTATTTGAAGATTTTCCAATGGATTTAAGAGATGTTGACAAGGGGTTGTTTCGGTGGAAATAAAAAAAGTGTGTTGGCGAAGCTTTAGCAGCATACATTACATGGTGTGAAGTTTTGCAGATGAGCTTCAACATTTGATGAAACTTGAAGAAAATGAGTAGGAATTTACCAGTTCTGCAGATTCTGGAATCTCCTCAAAACCCTTCTTCTTTCAGGACTCAGCTGTCTGGAGGAACTCACCTGTTCTTCAGAAGAGACATCAAAATATCGAAAACTATCCCCTATGTCCTCTTCCTTTCATAAACCCTAAACCAAAAACGGAGCTTTTCAACGTTTGACAAGACCCCCTCTTGTGATTCCAAGGTTCCTCAGAAAATTTGGGGCGAATCTTACCTTGAGAGTTCATGCCCATTTTGGCGGGTTTCCCATACAGTAGATCAGAATCTGAAGTGAGAGGATTGGTCTCGTCCGGTTGGAGTGCTAGTTTGTTTGGAAAGAGTTTGTATTTGTTCACCCATTTTTTTAGTGGGCAATTTTGCCATCTTTATGAAGGTTATTTTGGGCAGGACAAAGTCTACGTATACAATTCTTATATTTTGGATCCAATATATTTAGGACTCAATTTATTTTAAAGAGTTTCACGTGCATCAAACAATTTTCAATACATGTGTTTAGATCAACACACGAGATTTTGTGTTTAATGGAATCTTTATTATAATATTTAATTTTTGAGTATTGAATTGATTTGAAGATAATTAAATTTTTTGATAAAGTATTTATTATTAAATTGCAATTTTGCGTAATGCCCTAGTAAATTAATTCCTTCAATATTGAGCCATTTAAATCATCAAAGATAAATCCCAAATCAATGCCATTGGAAGTTAGTAAAATTACCTACACAAAAAAGTGGATGTAAGTTTTGGAAACCCTTCTTTAGGAACTGCATTCTCGAAAAATGATGAGAATGAAAATTTGAAAAGGAATGATTAAAGGCAAATGCTAAAGAGTGTTCGGGGACACACGTTAAGATTCATTTAAGGAATTGTTTTTTATAATATTTCACTAAAAAAAGTAATGTTTGTGAATTGCCATGAATATAAGTTATCAAAATAGGTGTATTTATTATGACTTATCTTGTGCCCCTGGGGCACAAGTTAGCAGAACCGATGATTAAAAAGCATTGAAAAATTCTACGGTCCCGGAAATAAAATAAAGAAACTCTTTTCGAAGTTAAAATTAATAATCATGATTTACTTGTATTTGTAACCCTATATATTCAAATAAATCATGAGCTTTGATTTTGACTTCGAAAAAAATTTCATAGTTCGAATTCTGGGCCAGTAACACTCCTCGAGAACATAAGGGAGAGAAATACGATGGTTGTGTTCCAAATGAATCAACTTTGGCCAAATGATTGCACTTTGACCAAGACCAAAACGTTAAACCAAATTGAGCCACCTGATTCATACCGCTGTACATATCTAACTCATATTCGGAATTCTGTCATTTTGTCCGTAATCTCTTATTTTCTTCTAACATTCTTCTTATTTGTAGGTCATTTGTGGCATACGGGAAGAACTCGTGCAGTTGTAGCAAACGCGCCAATCTTCTCTTATTGCTTTATTTGAATCGACACAAAGAGATTCAATCAAGTACCATGTGACTTATGATTTCTAGTAGCACAAAATATAGGCTCGGCTACAATTTTTTTAGAAGGGAAGATAGGACCTTTGAATCAAAAAGGCATTCTCAACCATCTGGGCAATTTCGAATCACTTATGATACATAGCTCTAGGAAGGGATCGTCCAACTACCGTCGTCGTGCAATTATCTGCTAAATTTAATGTAAAGACCTGGATTTAAAAAAAATTAATAAATTTAATTCAATTTAAGAATAATTTATTTAATAATTTAATATTTAATGCATTTGGGTTTGATGATACATATTTTGGCTTTTAGATGTGTGTGTGTGCCTAGCCCAAACCCCTATATAACCCATCTAAGTTCTTGGCCCACTTTCTATGGTTCAAGCCCATGATCTAAATTCAAGTCCATGACCCGTTTGACTTAACCCATGACCTTTGAGACCATCCTCTTATCTTGTTCACTACCTCATTGAATCATTTTTCTCTCTTTCATCTTCTCATACATTGTATCTCAGAAAATTTAAGATCAGTGTTTGCACATGGTGAAAATCTTCCTAACTGATCACTTGTATATGAAGGAAAAGCTTGGAGATCATCCTCTTCACCAATGGAGCTTTAACCCTTGCTCACCACTCTACCTCAAACATCCATGGAACCTTGTTTTTCATCTCAAACTTTCTTCTTCCTCCTCCAAACCTCCTGTCATCTATGGTTTGATCTTAAACCTCCATGGCACCTCACACGATTTTTGAAAAATCAGGAATTTTATGGCCATTCTCACACTCCACCTTCCTCCTATAAACATGGCCCTCTTCATCTTGAATTATCATCACAATCTCAAATTCGAAATTGGTTAGTGAGAGGAGAGTGATGAAGTAAATTTTCAGAGAGGTAGAGAGTGAGAAATCAGTTTACAGTAGAGAGAAGAAGAAGAAGAAGAAAATATTCCAATTGAAGTCAATTCATCCATTTCAACTCAAATTCTTTCAATTCAAGCTTCATTTACCCTCATTCAAGATAATGGAACTCTTCTTTTACCTCAATTTATATTATAGACCATAGGTTTAAACTTCAGGAAGCCATGAAAATCAAACCAGAGCTGTAATTTTTATAAGAGACATAGTCCAACCGAATAATCATTCTTGAACCATCCGGATGAGATGCCTTACTATATTTCTGTTATGTTGTGAAATTTTTAGTCCAACCGGATGGTTATTCTTGGACCATCCGGATGAACCTATATGTTATATCTGAAAAATGCTTTACCATCTGTAACCCAACCAGATGGTCATTTCTGGACCATCGGATGACTTTGCAAATTGACTTATACTGGTTTTTCAGATCCAGACTGGTTACTATTCTTTCACTAACACCTTATTTTTATTCCCTAAAATTAAGTAATTATTTTAATTCATTTAATGAAAATAAAAAAGTACCCCCCCCCCCCATTTTAGTACAAAAATAAAAAATTACGTCTTTTCTTTCGAAAGAATGACTCGTAATTTACTCTAATTTTATCCATTTGAGACAAATAAGTATAACATTATTATTAGAAAAATTCAATGAACCATTACCGTCACTTTTTATTCCTTGATTCGGAATTTCAAAAATTTATTTTTTCCATACTTAGCCATTTTTCAGAAATCAGATTTTTCAACCGCCCAACAAGTCGCTCGAGCGACCAGAAAGTCGCTGGATACACCAAAAGTCAGTAAAAGTCACTGGATGGTCGCTGGAGCAACTTGGGTCGCTGGAGCGACTCTAGCAATCTCCAGAATCGCCAAACAAATCGTAATTCGTTCAAATCGATCAAAAACGTAACAAAACACGACCAAAACATGATTTTAACCACCAATACCAAGTATAAACATATAATAGAAGTGAAACATCCCTACCTCAAACTTTGGATCGATGTATTTGACGTAAAGGTAGAAGCCCTAGGTTCCAAACTTCGGATCTTTCCTTCCCGAGCTCCAATTCACAATCCGTCTTCGATTTCTAGTCAAGCACGTTCCAAACTTTCTATATCTCAAAGGAATTCGAAAATGGTGGGGTGGATTTGTGGTGGTGGTGGTGGAGAGAAGATAGAGCTTGGTAGAGAGAGAAAGATATGAGGGATATAAGATATGAGTTTCGCTAAACCCCTTTCCCCCAAAATCTAATTATTAAGGCCCCAAGGGCACTCACGTAAAATACCGCATAGTGTGGCCTGCGTGAAATAAAATGAAAGTCCCGGGCTTGGGTCTCATAACTGAAATTCCAAAATACATAATAACCAATCAATTGAATGTCCCAAAATATAAAATATAAATAATTAATTTAATTTTTTTTTTTTAAATCAAAATTTTTCGGGTTCTTACATTAGCCTTGTCGTGTCTTTTCAAAACAAAACCATAGGTGATGATGGAGTTATTTTTATCGAGGCACGACATATAAGAGACATAATATCCGGAAGCATAATGATTGGAAGCATGGAATACGGGAGCCGATGTTTGGATACGTATGCGTCAGATACGAGTTTCAGCTTAAGGGTCGGGAACATCATGACACTGTTTTAGAATATGAATTTGACTGATGGGCAACAATTGTGTTGACCCGAACTTGAAATTTTGAAATGAACTTTGAACACTTATGGGTCTTGGTCAGATACGTGTTAAGATTTAGACAAAATCTAGAAAGTTGACTTTGACTTACATTGTGCACATTATACTCTGATCACTTATTGTCAATATGACTTCTGTTTATTCATCATTATTATTCATGACATGTTCATGCATTATATATTCTGTGGCATAAATTAGGCTATGAATAGGATTTTTATTACTGAGCGTCAATCGCTCATTTGGTGCAACTTCCCTGCCTCTGGCCTTTCATGCCAAGTGTCGTCGATGACGTAGCCGAGCCTTCTTACCTAGCCGCCGATGATAGCACTTCCTTGGAGGACACATTAGCACCATAGTTCACCTAACTTATGTCGAGTTCCATTTTATTCCAGTATTAATGTATTTTCATTTCGGTTGTAATCAAAACTTATTTTACTAATAAATAAGTTAGTCTTTTAATGTTAAATATTTTATTTAACGTTTCCGAGATTTCGGGGTGTTACATTTAAGCTACATTGATATAGGCACAGAGATGAACATGATCAAAAAACCATCCACAAAGGTTGGGTTTATTCAAGGATTTGCAGTGCTAATAATGGAGTAAAGGGAAAACGAAAGAAAATATGAACTGAAAAAACTAGAGAATTTCAAGTATTTTTTTGCATGCTACCTGTTATGTACTCAGATTGTGCACCTCACTTCTCTCTCTTTTTGTCCGGTTCCAACCTACGTGGGCCAAGGAGCCCAATACAAACCCTAAGAAGTGCTTGGGACCGGAGTTTCGCCTATCCGGGGAGACTTTGACGCCCTATTCTTCCAGTCCTTGTGACTAAACGGAAAACGAAACAAAAAGATGGGACTCATAAAGCTAATTTTATTCTTGGGGTTTTCCCATAATTCTCCATTCCGTGATAAATGTTTCTGCAAATTGTAATCCAAACACAACCTAAAGGATTCAAATGTCACCTAGTGCTTAACGTGAAGTATAATTCAATGAAAGAGATTCATTGATCCACAACTCAAGGGCATGCCAAGACAATAGCTTTATGATACCACATAGCATGATACAAACCCCCACTATCTCATTGGCAGGACACAAGACCTGCTCACGGACTATGCTCTGAGTCTTTGATTTAGTGGATGACTCTCTTCTCCTTCTACCTTTGTTTATCTTGCCTGGATCTTACTCGCGGATCTAGAGTCGGTCAATAACATTGTTAAATCTTGATCCTTGGCCAACCAGTCTTCAAGTAGACCAAGATCAAATTATTGGTGGCTGAATGTAACATGCACTAGCTCTCGGGTTCAAAGATTCATCCACAAAGTCAGATTCTTGTGTTGACCCTTTCCTGAACCAGAACCGGGGGAGGAAAAGGGTCTCAAGAGTGTTTTGCCAAAGAGCAAACAATTGCTTGTCCATATTTCCAGTATTTCCTAATAGTTAGAACCAACCAAACGCAGCTACGTTCTAGTATGATACGTACAATAGAGGACCAGCGATACCGGTCCTTCCAAATGGCCAGAAGGACAGCTGCAAAATCAAAGGCATCAGATTATTTGCAGACACCTCGTTAACAAGGAAAGAAAGCTACTTAAAATGCAAAAATGGAAAGAGAAAGGAGCGAATGAATATTCGTGAGAAAATCTACTTGATAGCCATAGTTGGAAAATATACGAATATAGTTTGAGATCCCTGACCTTGTCCTTTTGCCGGAAGACCAACTGTAATGGTCTTCCAATAGACCAAGATCAAATCAATTGATGGTTGAATGTAACGTGGACTAGCACCCGGGTTTGGAGATTCACACGAAGTTAGATTCTTGCATTGACCCTTTCCTGAACCAGAACCGGGTGAGGAAAAGAGCAAACAATTGCTTGACCATCTTTCCTGCAAATGTCTCTCTTTCCTAATTCTTAGAACCAACCAAACAGAGCTAAGTTCAAGTATGATACTCAGCACCAACCAAACAGAGCTTGTACAATTTAATTATTTGCAACAGAAGACCAGCTATAACGGTTTAATTATTTGCAACAGAAGACCAGCTATAACGGTCCTTCCAAATGGCCAGAAGGATACCTGCAAAATCAAAGGCATTAGATTATTTGCAGACACCTCGTTAACGAGGAGAGAAAGCTACTTAAAAAGACAAACATGGAAAGAGAAAGGTGCGGACGAATATTTGTGAGAAAATCTACGTCAATAGCCATAGTTGGAACAGATACAAATATAGTTTGAGATCCCTGACCTTGTCCTTTTGCCGGAATCTGAACCAGGAACTCGAAAGCTAGAACTTGGCAGTTGGACATTAACCTATAACTTCAATAGTCAAACAACAATGACTTTGTATATGAAGAGAACCATGTATGAGGCGCTTCCAAACATAAATGATACAGGTTCGACCAAATCAAGGAAAGAAAGAAAATTAGTTGTCGTATTCATGCACTTGGTGATATAAGACGCATCACACCATGTAAGTGGAAGCAAGAGAAAAAGAAACTAGTAATTCTTTTTCAAAGGCCACTTCTGGGCTGCTAGAGTGAATGAGCCACATCCAAAATATTCCCCAAATAAATAGATACGTTAAAAGGGGGAAAAACACGGAAAGAGAAGAGTTAAGACCAAAATCATCGACCACAATTTGAACACGTTACCAAAGAATTCAAACACTCCCCAATGTACAGTAAGAAGTCCATAGCAAATGGCCTGAAGCAATATTTGCGTTCCTTTTCAAAAAACCAATCTCGATAATTCAACAAAAAGAAGTATCATTGCATATACTGCTAGTGATTGTTTTCAAGGCAAACTTCTAGACTGCTTCAGTAAATGAGCAACATGCAAGAGTCCCTAAACACACAGAAAAAGGCAAAGGAAACAAAGAGTATAAAACAAAAATTAATCAGCACCTAGGAAGCATTGGCACTCTTAGGAGGTAACCGTATCCGTGTCACACACTCGGGGACATGCCATGTGGTGTGTCTATCAGATTCTAAATTTTTTGTAAGGGGTCACGGCGGGGACACTCATGGGGAACACCTCGGGTTGGCTTTTGTAAATTTTAATTAATTTTTGGGGATAAAATACTTATAATTTATCGGGCCAAAAGCATAATAATATATACTTGTTTCGATGGTGCATTCCATGGAAGCCTGAAAAAAGAGCAAATACTTTTACAATGTGGGTATGAATAACTAAAAAGGTTCTATAAAAAAATAACGTGTCCCGTGTCCGTGCTACATAGATCAGTACTAACTGAACATGGTTCAAAGAACTAAAACTGTTGTTCCCAATATGACGCAGAAGGCCACAACAAACAGATTGAAACCTGAGGCAGTGCCATAGTCGGACAAAGAAATACCATTTGAGTAAGCTCCAACTAAAAGACAAAGAATTGCACTATTTGGACCGATGAAACAAACACTGCCAGAACAATTCAAATTCCCAGACAAGAATAGATCACAGTGTGCTGTATAAAACACGCAACCAGTACAAAATGACAAATAATCAATGCAACACAATGTTGAGCTCCAAATCCAATTTGTCCGGGTGAAAGAACTGACATGTGTTGTATTTCCAAATACTAGAATTGCAACCCAAAAGTTAAACCATGAAAAGAAAAACCCCAGGGCAATTACATCCATAACACCCAGCCTTATCCTGATACCCATATCCTACTTACTTTGCAAGATCCAACGTTTCCTTATACAACTTCAATAGTTCGGGAGCTTCTTCCTCGTGATAGCTCAGTACCTTCTCCAGGAATTGCGTTTCAGGAAATTTTAGCAATGTTATCAAGCTCATATCAGTTGTCGTAGTTAAACCCTTCGACAACAACGCTTGATAAACTGCATTTCTCGGAACAATCCTCTTCTCCAAGCTCATTGAAATAATTGTGGGCCTTGCTGCAACAAACGAAGACACCCATCCCATTTTATTGACACAAAAATCCATCACCCTATTGATCTTATCCTCTGATGCCATCATAAATGCTGGACGCTTCTTAAAAGCAACAAGTATCTCATCCTCGGTGCAACCCCACTTCTTATAAACCTCAATCTTCTTCTCCCTCGTAGATTTAGTCATTCCCCTCAAAGCACAAATGGCTAAGATAAAATTCTTTGTCAATGGATTAAAACCCATCTTCTCTACCTCATCCACACACTCTCTAAACCTAAGGATGCTCACCGCGTATGCCCTAGGATTTGTCATCAACAAAAGCATAATATTGGCATTGGTCACACCTTTTTTCTGCAGAACTTCTGTATTGCACATCACATTACTCTGGCGATCAAACAAAAGCATCGCATCATATCGTTTAACAAAAACTATTGTTTTCTCTTTGGATTGAAGAAAATCCTCATAGAAGCTGAAAGATGGGATGATTGAGTTTTGCAAGCTTCTTTTCAAGATAAATCGTGACATGGAGGTTATTCTGGCAATATCTGTGCTTGCGAGGCCTTTAGATTTGAGAAATTCAAGTTTGGGCAAAAGGGTCTTTTGGGTATCACATAATATCACGGGAGGGTAACGTCTAATGGCACTTGAGATCTGGGTTTGGGTGAATCCATGGTTCTTGAGGAATGCCAAGACTGAGTCTGGCTTATCACGAGTTCCAAATTTGACATACTTTGATGCGGATAGAGCTTTTTCTGAAGTAAACCCACACGAGTTCATGAGGTAGGTAACCGTGAACAAGCGTTGATTTGAAGATTTTTCGATAGATTTGAGAGATGTTGAAAAGGAGTGGGTTCCATGGAAATAGAAAAAGTGGTTTGGAGAAGCTTCAGCAGCAGACTTCACATGGTGTGAACTTCTGCAGATAAAGTTCAACATTTGATAGAAATAGATGCAAAAGAGGAGGAATTTACCTATTCCGCAGCAGAGATGTTCACAATTAAGGAAATTCCCTAAAACCCTCTTTCTTTCACGACTCAGCTGTCACGTGTTATGATCCCATAGTACCCTCTTTCTCCCATGAAACCTAGAACCTCTCATTTGTTCTGCAAATGGAAAGTTTTACAAAGTCGGAACGACATCCAAAGACCTCGGAGCATTTTGAGGCCAGTTTTGTTGATCCGGAATACACGATGCCCAATTTGTTCGGCTTTCCCTTATAAATGAGAGAGAGAAAGAATATGAAGGGGAAAGATTGGTCTAGTTCTTTTTGGAGTGCAAAACATCCATGAACACAAATTATTTGTGGCAGATGCACATGAATTTCTCCATATAATCCAAATTCTAAATACATTAAACTCTTAAATGCATGAATAATTTGCATTCTTAAATTTTTCATACAGAAATAGAGGATTTGATTTTGTGAGAAATCCAAATTAGTGGAAAACTTTTTATTTTTCCTTTCTGGATTCCAACTTGGGAATTCGATGTGGGTCACTACTTTTTTTGTTCGATTTGGCAAAATAGTTTAGAATTGTTAGCATCATAGATTGACAATTCTCTAAAATTGGGAGATTGATCATCTTTGATTGAAGAGATATTATTAATCTTAATTCCCCTCTTTCGTATATAGATTGATGAAAATGCTCCCTCTCTCTTTCATACTCCCCAAACAAAGCAAACATGCCGAAGTGAACCACTGCAACTTGGTTGCATAAGTAGGTAAAAGAGCCCAAAGTCATTGAGAATTGTATCAGTTGTCACAGAGCTAAATGCTTCTGCTGGCGAGCTGAGAAAAACGTTAACACCATTAGCAAACGCACTCTGATCTCCGGTTACAAGAAGTGCAAGTAGCAAATCCGGCGATAAATAAGAAAATGGGAGTAGGGTCTTACCAACTAAATATGTGTAAACACTTTCTTTTTTCTTCGAGTCGCGAAAAGGTCTTGACCTATTCGACAATCATATAGTAGAGAAATTGAGATCACAAGAACTAAACTCATTCAGATTGTACAAACTAAACAACGATTGGTGAAAACAGATATATTGACCGAATGACCGATTGGACTGATGATGATATACTGTAGGAAGACATTACTATTGCACAAAGAAATGCAGAGACAATTGGTAGAAGGCAAGCAACTCTAGTAAGAGGTCTTCCCGGTCAAGCTGTCTGAAGGTGGTCATAGATCAGTATTCAATGCATCGCAATGTGTGGCTTCAAACTGCATTTTGCCATGGAGCAAACAAAGGACTCAAAACTTTCATCCAAACGAAAAACGTGCAAGGATTAAGATGCATTTTCTCTACCTCCTCCAAAATATTTAAGATGCATTTTCTCTACCTCCTCCAAAATATCTCTAAACCTTCACCGCGTGAACTGCAGTCACAAACTCCATTCTTGAATTTCTCTACCTCCACAATCTCTCTATACCAACCTCTGCTCGTCATGTATACTCTAGGTTGCTTCGACAACAAAATCGCAATATTTGCATTCGGCACAGTAGCTTCTCCCGGAATATCAATATTGGGTTTCACCTCAGTTCCCTGATCAAAACAAAAAAGGCCAGTAGGGCAATAGTTTCTGAATGAGGCAAATTACAATGAAAATTGAAAGATAGGAGAATGGTGTTTTACAAGCTACTCTTTGAAACCAAAAAAAAAAAAAAGGCGATGCACACATGAGAGAATACATTCCCCGATAGTTAAATCTAGAGAAAGCAAAACAACATACACGAGTACTTCTAAAAATCAAACTTTTCCCTATACAACTTTAGCAGCTCTGGAGCTTCTTCCTTGTATTTATTCAGAAACCTGTCTATGAACAGCTTTTCAGAAGACCCTAGCACTGTCACCAAGCTAATGCCATTGGACTTTACTAATCCTTTTGACAACAAAGCTTGATAGACTTCACACCTTGGTACAATCCTCTTCTCCAAGCTCATTGATATAATCAGTGGCTGTCTCGCAACCATCAATGACTCGCAACCCATTTTATTAACGAGAAAATCCATAACCCTAGTGATCTTATCCTCCGATGCCATCATGAACCGTGGATTCTTTCCAAAAGCAACAAGAATCTCATCCTGGGTCCAACCCCACTTCTTATAAATCTCAACCTTCTTCTCCCAAGTAGATTTACTCATTCCCGTCAATGCTTGAATGGCTAACATATAATTCACTTTCGAAGGATTAAAACCCATCTTCTCTACCTCATCCGCACATTCTCCAAACTTACTGCTGCTCGCCGTGAATGCTCTAGGATGGTTCTTCAGGCAAAGCATAATAGTGTCATCCGGCACACCTGCTTTCCGCAGAACTTCAATATTGGTTATCACTTGACTTTGATGATCACATAAAAGAAACCCACAATATCCTCTTATAAAAGCTAGTGTTTCCTCCCTGGATTTGAACAAATTATCAAAGAAGTTGAAAGATGGAATGATTGACTTTTCCAAGCTTCTTCTAATGATATAGGATGACTTAGACATTATTCTTGCCACATCTGTGCTCGAAAGGCCTTTAGATTTGAGAAATTCAAGTTTGGGCAAAAGGGTCTTTTGGGGATCACATAAGATTACAGGAGGGTAATTTCTAATGATACTTGAGATCTGGATTTGGGTGAATCCGTAGTTCCTGAAGAATGCCAAGACTGAGTCTGGCTTATCAGGAGTTCCAAATTTGACATGCCTAGATGCTGAGAGAGCTTGTGCTGGAGACAACCCACATGAATTTACGAGGTAGGATACTGTGAACAAGTTCTGATTCGAAGATTTTCCAATGGATTTGAGAGATGTTGACAAGGGGTGGGCTCCATGGAAATTGAAAAAGTTCGTTGGTAAAGCTTTAGCAGCAGACATGACATGGTATGAAGTTTTGCAGATGAGCTTCAACATTTGATGCTTCCAAAAGGAGGATTCAGCAGAGGAGATATGTTCACAATTGTGGAATCTCCCCAAAACCTTTTTCTTTCAGGACAGCTGTACTAAATAATTGTACCAAATACGCGAGTCTTTGATTTAGTTGCTGCCTCTCCTCCTTCTACCTTTGCTTCAATTGCTCGGGTCTCACTTACGGATCGGCCTATATCATTGTTAAATCCTGATCCCCGGCCCGGCCAACTGGTCTTCCAATAGGCCAAGATCAAATCAAATGATGGTCGAATGTAATGTGGACTAGGTACCGGGTTTGGAAATTCACACGAAGTCAGATTCTTGCATTGACACTTTCCTGAATCAGAACCGCGGGAGGAAAACGGTCTCAAGAGTGTTTTGGCAAAGAGCAAACAGTTGTTTGTCTGTCTTTCCTAACACTTAGAACCAACGAAACACAGTTACGTTATAGTATGATACATACAATAGAGGACCAACGATAACAGTCCTCCCAAAGCTGCAAAAATCAAAGGCAACAGATTATTTGCAGAAACCCCATTAATGGGGAGAGAAAGCTATTTAAAAGTCAAACATGGAAATTGAAAGGAGCAGATGAATATTCGTGACAAAATCTACTTGAATAGTCATAGTTGGAACAAATACGAATTAGTTTGAGATCCCTGACCTCGTCCTTTTGCCGGAATCTGACCAAGGAACTCCAAAGTCAGAACTTGACACTTACCTCTAACTTCAATAGTCAAACGACAATGACTTCGTTTACGAAGAGGAGAACTACGTACAAGGAACGCAAGAAAATCAGCCGATTGTACGCATGCACTTGGTGATATAAGGCACATCACCCCACGTAAGTGGAAGCATGAGAAAAAAAACAGGTAGTAGTTTTTTTCCAAGGCCACTTCTGGGCTGCTAGACTGAATGAGCCACATACAAATATTCCCCAAACAAATAGATACAATAAAAGGGGAAAAAACACAGAAAGAGAAGAGTTAAGACCAAAATCATCGACCGCAATTTGAACACATTACCAAAGAATTCAAACACTTTCCAATGTACAATAAGAAGTCCATAGCAAATGGCCTGAAGCAATCTTCGCGTTTCTTTTCAAAAAACCAATCTCGACAGTTCAACAAAAAGAAGTGTCATTGCATATACTGCTAGTGATTGTTTTCAAGGCAACTTCTAGACTGCTTCACTGAATAAGCAACATGCAAGAGTCCCTAAACACACAGAAAAAAGGCAAAGGAAACAAAGAGGATAAAACAAAAAATTATCAGCACCTACGAAGCACAGGCATTCTTAGGAGGTCACCGTACACTCAGGGGTGTCTATCAGATTCAAAAATTTTGTAAGGGGCGACACAGCGGAGATACTCATGGGGGACACCTCTTGGTGGCTTTTGTAAATTTTAATTAATTTTTCAGGGGATGCTTATAATTTATCGGGCCGAAAGCGTAATTATAAATACTTGTTTCGATAGCGCATTCCATAGAAGCCCGAATGAATAACTAAAAAGGTTCTATAAGAAAATTCCGTGTCCATGTCCGTGTTACATAAATCAACACTAACTGAGCATGATTCAAAGAACTAAAACTGCAGTTCCCAATATGACGTAGAAGGCCACAACAAACGGACTGAAACCTTAGGCAATGTCATAGTAGGATAAAGAAAATATCATTTGAGTAAGCTCCAACCAAAAGACAAAGAATTGCACTATTTGGAGTTTGAACAAACACTGCTAAAACAATTGACCAAATTCCCAGACATGAATAGATCAGGCCGCGCTGCAGAAAATACGCAACCAGTACAAAATGAAACATAACTCAATGCAACACAATGTTGAGCTCCAAATCCAATTTGTCCAGTTGAAAGGACAGACACTTCTTGTATTCCAAATACTAGAATTCCAACCCAAAAGTTAAACCATGAAAACAAAAAGGCCAATTACATCCATAACACCCAGCCTTATCCGGATAGCCATAACCTACCTACTTTGCAAGATCCAACGTTTCCTTATACAACTTCCATAGTTCAGGAGCTTCTTCCTTGTGATAGCTCAGTACCTTTTTCAGGTATTGCGTTTCAGGGAATTGTAGCAATGTCATCAAGCTGATATCAGTGGTCGTAGTTAAACCTTTTGACAACAACGCTTGATAAACTGCATTTCTCGGAAATATACTCTTCTCCAAGTTCAATGAAATAATTGTTGGCCTTGTTGCAACAAACAAAGACTCCCATCCCATTTTATGGACACAAAAATCCATCACCCTATTGATCTTATCCTCTGATGCCCTCATACAACCTGGATGCTTCTTAAAAGCAACAAGAATCTCATTCTCCGTGCAACCCCACTTCTTATAAACCTCAAACTTCTTCTTCCTCGTAGCTTCAGTCATTCCCCTCGACGCATGAATGGCTACGATAAAACTCTTTTTTGATGGATTAAAACCCATCTTTTCTACCTCATCCACACACTCTCTAAACCTAAGGCTGCTCACCATGCATGCCTTAGCTTTTTTCATCAACAAAAGCATAATATTGGCATCGGGCACACCTTTTTTCCACAGAATATCTATATTACGTATCACATTACTGTGATGATCAAGCAAAACTGTCCCACCATATCTTTTAAAAAGAACTACTGTTTTATCTTTGGATTGAAGCAAATTCTGAAGCATGGGATGATTGAGTTTTGCAAGCTTCTTTTCAAGATAATGGTGACCGAGACGTCATCCAGGTAACGTCTGTGCTTGAGAGGCCCTTAGATTTGAGAAATTCGAGTTTGGGCAAAAGGGTCTTTTGGGTATCACATAACATCACAGGAGGGCACGTTCTAAGGGCACTTGAGATCTGGGTTTGGGAAAATCCATGGTTCTTGAGGAATGCCAAGACTGAGTCCGGCTTATCACGAGTTTCAAATTTGACATACCTTGATGCTGATAAAGCTTTTTCTGGAGTAAACCCACAAGAGTTCACGAGGTAAGTGACCGTAAACAAGCGTTGGTTTGAAGATTTTCCGATAGATTTGAGGGATGTTGAAAAGGAGTGGGTTTGATGGAAATAGAAAAATTCAACACTTGAAAAGGAGTGGGTTTGAGAGATGTTTGCGGAAGCTTTAGCAGCTGACTTCACAAGGTGTGAAGTTTTGCAGATAAAGTTTAACATATGAAAGAATTTGAAGCAAATGAGGAGAAATTTACCTGTTCCGCAGCAGTGAATATGTTCACAATTCAGGAAATTCCCTAAAACCCTCTTTCTTTCACGACTCAGCCGTCACAGAGAGTCAGAGTGTTTCCAAGTTTCAAACGACGCCAGTGTTCTGATCCCATAGTAACCCTCTTTCTCCCATGAAACCTAGAGACAGGCATAATATTCAGTGGAAAGATTGGGTCCCGTTTTGGTGATAGAGAAATGCAGGAATTGGTTTCGGGGGATTTAGAGTTTAGTGGGTTCCAATTTGGTGACCAAATAAACATGGATTAATTACACTTTATTCCTTCCAACTATGACTCTTTTTCAACTTACCCTTTTAATTGTTTTTACTACAACTTACTCCCTTTAATTATAGAAATGTATCATAGTAGCTTTTATGTTAGTTTCCCATCAAATTTTTGTCACATGAGTACCTCAAACGGTAGAATACCCTTAGAAATATATTAGTGAGACTAAAATATCACTAAACCATACATATACATATATGTATACATCTTATATTTGCCATTGCATTTCTCTCTCTTCCTCCCTCTCCTCTTGGTTCGAGATTGGGTAAAAATACCCATGTCCTAGGGATGCCAATTTCGAGTTAAGAGCATACCTTATAATTTAAGCACTCAGAGAACTTTTGACAGGGATTTTCATCTGTCATGGAGATCCTAAGTGAACCTCTCAAGTTGTAATCACAAAATACAAGGTTAAGGTTAGAGTTTGTAACTTGATGAAGACGAGTACTTGTTCGCCATCTTGATTTTTGCAATACACTAGGACAGCTTGGAGGACCTCTGATCTTGCTTCAATGGTGATAATATTCTAATCACGAAGGGTTAAAAAATAGAATCGAACTAGGAGGGGAGAGAGGTATAAAGATAATTGTCATGGTGAAAATAAGATGTATACATAAGTGATATTTTAGTCTCATTTGTAGATTTTTAAAGATAATGGACCGTTCGAGGTACTTACATGACAATCACATGATTTTTTCCATAAAAAAATCGACGAAAATGTTACTATGACACATTTTCATAGTTGAAAGAGATAAGTTGCAATGAAAAAAGTTAAATAAGATAAGTTAAAAAGAATCATAATTAAAGGGAATAAAATAAAATAAACCCAATAAACATGTTTGATTTGACCAAACATTAATAATATGGGACTCATAAGAGCATCCACATCAATTTCTCTATTTTTTAGACCAAATTAGAGAGAAATTTTCACTTTTCCACTTTAAAGAGCCACATTTTCTAATGTTTCCTGCACCAGACTCTCTAAATATGGTGAATAATGATTTGTTTCAATTTTGCATTTACTGAATAGGAAGGCTACGGTGACTTATCAAATATAAGAAATCACTATAGCATTCATAAAATATGGAGTTTGAGGCTGATGTGGAGCGTATTTGAAAAAATTGCTCCTCAAAATAGAGAAAGAGGAGCTCAAGAGAGCCTAATATAGATGCTCTAACTCCTCATAATCGAGAGGTGATCTCTCTCGCGTATAGATTTATGGTTCCAATTTTAACGAATCTATTAATAGAGAGAGTCTCCTATTTATTTATTTTTCGTTTCGTATTCCTCCCACAAAATGATGTTCTCGTGTAAGGATAAAAGTAGACTTCCTCCCACAAAATGATGTTCTCGTGTAAGGATAAAAGTAGACAAACTTAAAAATTATTGATTTTAATCTCAATTCACTCCAAACAAAATAATCATGTTACTACCAATCTCATGCCCTAATTCTATTCGCAACAAGCATAGAAAAAAAAAAATCATCTCCACTTTCATAATTCTTACTTTATTACTAATCCCAATCTCAATCTCACTTTATTACCAATCTTCCAAAACTATATATATCAAACATGTCTTCAACCTCATTTGTGCAAAGGGGAAAGAAAAAAGAAAAAAATATAAAGAAAGAAAACAAAACTCGAACTAAATGACATGCTCAAAAAAAGGCTTTAGTAAACCACGTAGCAAGATCCTTAGAGTATCTCCAACATAAGTAGCCATTTTACCTAGCCAAAGTAGAAGATTAAGTACAATTTTCCTTTTGCCTAATTACTTTTTCATGCATGCGCTTCAACACTATCAGACCATTTTGCCTAGTTGATGTACACAAAAAATAGCTAGCAGGCCTTCTTCGCGGCTAGCATCTCACTAACTCGGTGATCTTCCATCACTCGGAGAAGAACGAAGTGATGGAAGAGGTAGAGCATTCAGCTGCTCTTTCTCTCTTCTATCCTTGTGGACGAGGGGACCCGAAGTAGCTAGAACAAGAGCGCGAACAGCCTCTACTGCTCTATGCTCAGCAGCAAACAAAA
Organism: Arbutus unedo; assembly: GCA_014822125.1. Lineage (NCBI taxonomy): Eukaryota > Viridiplantae > Streptophyta > Magnoliopsida > Ericales > Ericaceae > Arbutus > Arbutus unedo. The sequence goes on along the minus strand of JABCMJ010027395.1, from coordinate 4,180 downwards.
TACAGATAACTACTGCACTATTTTGTATCTAAGCCAACAGATTACACCAAAACTGAAACCATTTCTCACCATATAAAACAACAAATGTAACTTGAAAACAGAAAATTACCTAGACCAAATTGCAAAAATAACAGCACGGTACACTAAATCAAGCCACAACCATCATAAATTGAAAGGAATTTAGTTTACCGCAATCCAGAGCTTCAACTTCCATCTGTAGAAGTGAAAGCTGTCGGAAAAAATAGAGCAAGTACTAGCTACTGCCATACAGGTTTTGAAAAACGGCTTTCGGTATCAATAGCGTTGCATCTCTTCGGCCAAATCTTGATTTAGTTTTGCTTCTCCTAGTCGTCGAGCCTGAGACTTGATTCTTTTCCCTACCACCCGGCCTCTCACTTCGTTTTGTTTTTCTTTTGAGCCGTCACTCAAATGAAGACACCATTCGACCTCTCACTTCGTTCTTCTTTTGGCTTGAGCTATTACTTGGAAAGGGAACTAAACTCCAAATGAAAAACCAAATTGTATCTAGCCTTCCCTATACTCCAAAGGAAGCTAGTTTCGGGAAAGACCTATGTGGGGCACCTTTCAGGTGTGGGATGCTCATTTAACCTCTGTATTCATCTCGTTCCCAAGTTACTTGGGTGCATTGCGTTTTCAAAAGCTTCTTGTCGTACCGGATTCCTATTTCAATCCATGCTGGACCAATCAATAAACCTATAAACAAAGAACAGACCCGTGAGAACATTAAGCTTCACATAATCTATTGTGAGATCTATAATCACGGCCACATTCTCTTCAGTCGCATCTGCACAATGAGAATGTAGCTGCCTCCTCCCCTTAACTGATATGGAATGTAAGAACCAGAGTCATAAGAAAAATAAACGGACAACATCGAATGAGTGTTATACGTACCAATGAGCAGCCAGAAAGCTCAAATGAAACCTGATTTCGCAAACTCACTTAGAAGATACCCATTGGCTGCAAATCCCACAACCCCATTTCCCATTCTGACTTCAGCATCTGTTGCCATCCGTGCAGCCAGAAACAATGGGTCTAAATATAGGTGTTCTCAACCCATTTTCTTCATTGGACAATCCAATACCCCCAAAGAGGTGACTCCACTAACCAACTAACAGATAAGAACTGATATGTTAGTCTCTGATATTAAAAGATTTCCTCTCGTACCAAGTGGAAGGTCTTAACTTAGTAGGTCAGCATTCTATAGGCGACTAGTCGAGTTTACGAAGCTTTTCTTCTTGTAGACGGCCTGTAATGCCTCCCTTCATTTGCTTGCCTCCTTCTAGCTCATAATCTTTACAAGATGAGCCTTCAAATGTATCGTGGCCCTCCAAATGGAAAGATAGCCACAAAATCAAATGTATCGGAGAGAGAGTACTCAGTCAGCTACATAAACTGACATCCTTAATACTTCTACAGTCATAATCCATCTACGTGTGATCTAATACAAAATTAACTTGGAACTTGAAAAACAAAATCGGCACTCTAGTTTAGCTCCTCACACCCCACTTGTACGATGTTGGAAGACTAAATAGAAACTGTGAGAACTAAAAGTGGAGTGTGGACATAATTCCCGGCATAATTCTCCAAGAGCATTGTTAAAGCATCCAACTCACAACTAACTGGCAACAAGTAGAGAGACCATCCAAGCTCGTATACTAGTTGTGGAGGTAATCATTAATCAACGTGAGACAAACTCTAACACTCCTATGCACATGCGACCTTGACCCAGACATGGAGAGATAAACAACGGATCCATAACACACAGATTATAACGAAACAAGATGCACTGAAGGCACAAATAACGGGGCAATCAACCAAGAAAGTATTGTCCAAGGCCTTGAAACCCTAGTTCCGATACCATGTCAAAGCATCTATCTCAAGACCAATCAGCAATGAGTGGAGAGGTCGTCTAGGCTCAAACTATTTTTGGAGTAATAATTAATCAACGTGTCACAAACTCTATTCGCTTATACAGAATGACTTAGGAGAGTTCCATACCATGATGTATTTAGGCACTCTGGGCGCAAGAGATTAGGCGATAGTCACTTCCCTAGCTAATCTCGATCTCTCCTAGCAGGACACACAGAAGAGAACATTCTTGGCACAATTAGTTAGTTGAATGCTTGAGTTTTCACGATGAGACAAAATCTCACAACAGTAGGAAATTTGCTAATGGAACTGTTGCACTGTAGCGTGTAATACAACAAACAATTCCAAAACCAAAATCTAATAAACGAAAAGCATAATGAAATAAGCAGTGAAGAAAGACAATGGCTACATAAAATTCGCAACCTATACAAAACGCAACACAATGTGGAGCTTCAAAATCCATTTGACCGGGTGCATAGACCCAAACCTTTTGTATTTCAAAATCGTAGAATTCAATTCCAAGAATAAAATCATGATAAGCAAAACCACATGCAGTTGTAAGTCATGTTACTATCAAAGGAGACATCCTTAACCTGCTCCCATATCCTCAGACACATCTCCGAATTACTTTGCAAGATCCAATTTTTCCTTGTACAACTTCAATAACTCGGGAGCTGCTTCCTCGTGATAGCTCAAAACCTTCTTTAGGAACTGCGCTTCAGAAAATAGTAGCAATGTCTCAAAGCTAATATTGTTTTTCGTAATTAAACCTTTCGACAACAAAGCTTGATAAACTGCATCCCTTGGAACAATCCTCTTCTCCATGCTCATTGATACTACTTCTGGCCTTCTTAAAAAGAACGAAGATTCCCAACCCTTTTTATTGACAAGAAAATCCATCACATCATCAATCTTATTCACTGATACCTTCATACACGGTGGATGCTTCTTAAAAGCTGAGAGAAGCTCATCATCGGTCAAACCCCACTTCTTATAAGCCTCAACCTTCTTATCCCATGTTGATTTACCCAAAGCCCTTAGCACATGAACTGCTGACACAAAACTCATTCTCAAAGGATTAAAACCGATTTTCTTGACCTCCTCCACAATCGCTCTAATCCTACCGCTGCCCGTCATGAATGTTCTAGGTTGGCTAGTCAACAAATACACAATATTGGCCCCTGGCACACCAGCTTTCTGGAGAACTTCAACAGCGGGTACCAAATGAGTTCGATGATCAACCAAAAAAATACCACAATATCGTTTAACAACAGCTATAGCTTTCTCTTCGGATTGAACAAAATTGCTAATGAAATCAAAGGATGGGATGATAATATTTTCCAAGCTTCGTTTCAAAACAGATGGAGACGTAGATACTATCGTGGCAACATCTGTGCTTGAAACGCCTTTAGAATACAGAAATTCCAGTTTGGGCAAAAGAATTTTCTGGGTATCCGACAGAAGTACAGGAGGGTACTTTCTAATGATTTTCAAAATCTGGGTTTGGGTGAATCCATGATTCTTGAAGAATGCCACGACTGAGTCTGGCTTATCAGGAGTTTCAAATTTGACATACTTTGATGCAGAGATAGCTTTTACTGGAGTAAACCCAAATGAGTTTATGAAGTAAGTAACTGCGAATGAATCTTGATTTGAAGAAGTAGGAAGGGATTTGAGAGATGAAGAGAAGGGGTGGATTTGAAGGAAATGGGGATTACCGGCTGGCGAAACTCTAGCAGCAATTCTACATATATACTTCAACATTTGAAGAAATTTTCAGCGGAAGAGGAGGAATTTTACCTGTTGTGCAAAGGAGATCTCACAATCTTTTGAAATAGTTTCCTAAAGCGCTCTTCTTTCCCTGGTTTTCGTTCTCGTATTCCGGCTCCATTCGACCTGGAAATGCTTGTTTACAGTTCAAACACAGTCACTCCTCGAGAGGGTAATATGCTTTACACCCCCCAAATTTTCTCTAATATCATATTGACCATGTCTGGTAAATAAAATGACATCAAAACTATATCGCAACCAAATTAGAAAATCGAACCAAATTGGCCCTTTCTTTTGCCTTTTCAACTAATTCAGTTCTGTTTGAATTGTTTTAAAACATTGGAGTCAATTTCGATTTTATTATCTTGAAGAGCAAACCTAATCGGACCGAATCGAATTGAATTGAATTGAACCAAAATACTTGTAATATATATTTTTTAATTTTTAAAATATATTAATGATTAATTTACTACTTAATGAATTTTTTTTAAATCTTAAATTGTACGAGTAATTTTTTTTT
>JABCMJ010027373.1:0-10453 GCA_014822125.1 Arbutus unedo | reverse complement strand
ATACCCCCTCAATAACTTATCCTCCTAAAAATAATCTCTCATCCAATCGGCCCATTAGGTAGTATGACTGTCTTAGAATCCGGAACTCTTATCTTGCAATAAGGACAAGTCTAATCAATTACGGTGTAAGACTAGAACTCCACGTAGATAAGGTGAACCCAATTTTTGAGAACCAAAAGGGTATAATAAACAAAAAAAAAAAAAAAAACTTATCTGTAAATAAACAAAATAAAATCCTACATTAGCTGAAATTCTTTTTAGAGGCGGAGATATTTTAGGTGTTTTGGACTAAATTATTTATCATATGAGTTAATAAATAGTTGTAGTGTTTAGTAAACTTTTATTTTTTGTTAGAAAATTTAAAATGAAGCATTCTTTTTGTTAAAAAAATTAAAAATATTGGATCACTAAATTAAAAAACAATTCAATGACGACAAAGAAATTGACTAGAACTCATGACAACGATTTGAATAAGACAAAAAATAAAACTCTTTTATTGTTTAGGGTTAGCCCCTAACTTGTTTTGTACATAAAAGTTTGTACTAAGAAATAGAGGTCCCACAGGTTAATGCTTTAAATTCTGTTCATCTGGTTTGTTCAGAATCGGTCACATGGGTGGCCAGGTTTGGTTAGGATAAAAGCAATTTGATTTTGTGATAATATTTCTGAATTATTTGGTGAATAATATTGTGATTTGGTGAATTATTTTTCATCTCCTAAAAATCCTACACAGATTGTTAGATGAAATGACCCTGACTCAATATTTTGAATCTAAACCTCTAAGACATTTTAGGACATTAAATTAATTAAAAAACACGTAAACTGGTTTGAAAATGAATTACAACCTGTTGCTTGGCAGTCCGTCACATGGGTAGCGAGTTTAGGTTAGGATAAGGACATTTGATTTTGTGATCATATTTTCGGGTCCTGATGATGGCCCGTTTGTCTTTATCTTTATGCAAGAATCGTTGCACTTGCCTCTCATACGCATGCCATTTCCTATTATTTTTAGTATAAACTTATATTCGAGTAATGAAATTAAGACCCACCCAGCACTTACAGGAACACCCGTGCGCTCATCAAAATGATCAACCATGGGGTCTTGCACAATTATTCCGCCTTTCTCTTATTTATTTTCGTGCTTATCATTATTATTAGTATTTCTATATCATTTTGGGTAAATTACACTAATCTCTCTTGACGTTTCATAAAAATATAATGATCCTCTTGAAGTTTCTCAAATTACTTTGATTTTTCTTACTTTTTAAAATATTATTCAGTTACATTTCTTATTGTTAAAATCAGTCATACGTTATTAGTTAAGCTCTTGAAACTTAAAATTCGAATTTTTTTCCATGACAAAACAAATTACAATATTATTTCTATCACGGTCGAAATTGCCAATGCTAAATTTCTGAGATTTTTTTAAAATCAAAATTCAGACAAATATAAATTTTTTTTCCCGATTTTTGGCTTCCAAAACATAGACTATTTCGGACATGATAGGAAAAGGGCCAGTGTAGTTTTAAAAACCTAAAAAGGGCCAGTGTATTTATGAAAAACCTCCCCCTTGGGAGAGGTAAGTGCAATTCACCCTATCATTTTCTATTTCGTAAAGCTTAGCGTAACCACATCATTCAAATTAATTTTCTTTTATTGCTGTCTTGCACGATTGTACTTATTTATTATATTTGAGTAGACATTGGATGCCAAGCACATGCAAAAATTATGCAGATTCTCTGCCTCCATATGCTATCCTTGGATCTGCCATTTCTTGCATGATTAATAAAACATAAAGGGGAATGAAATTACTTGGAGATGATGAGTTTTTGCGAGTACTATACTTGGACTTTTATCATATACCTATTCATTTCCTTCTTTTTTTCCCATTCCAGAACAAATGGAGAAAAAAATTATATTATTTATTCAAGAAAGGAAAGCTATTTATGTTTTTTCCACTTAATTTTTATGTTTTGTCTTTACTCTTTTATCAGACATTCAATTTAAATTCTATTTTTAGCCCATCACACTCTCTTTAGTTTTTAGTTTTGAACATAGGAAGCATGAGAAGTTGACAAGTTATGAGTTCAGATCTCTAGGAATGCACCAATGATTGCACAGCATTATTTTTCACTAGTCACTCCCTCTTTATTATGAGTTAAAATTTCTAAAAGTCCAATTTCTATATATTTCATGTGTATGGTATGGAATTCATGTTATTAAAACATTGCGAACATATCTATATATAAATTTGTGTTTTAACAATACAGATATTTCATTTCCTCGTCAAATTTTAATAACGTGACCTGTTCAATACATTTAAAATATATCTTTAAGGATATGTGCAAAAATAACTCAAAAATATATGAAAAATGACTTGATCCAAGCAGTTTTTCATAAATGTTAACATGAACAGTTTAATGAAAAACTGCTGAGATAAGGCCATTTTCGGTAATAGTTTGAGTTGATTTTCCACTAATTACCCTTAAAAATCTGTTTTAAACACATTGAACGGTTCAAATTATCAAAATTTAATGAAGAAAGGAGAAGTCCGCATTTTAGCAAAATAAAAAATTCCTTAAGTTATATATATATATTTATTGAATACCTATTTGATCAAATATGAGTACATCTGTTATTTGATTAATATTAAACAAACGCGGTTACGAGAACACAAAAACTCCTTATTGAACTATGATATCATATACATTTGCTCCAAAGGATTGATCTAGTAGTCAAAACTTGAGACTCGAGAGCTTGTTCACTTCTTAGGTCTTGTGATCGAAATCTCTCAAATACTATTAATTTTTATGAGGCTAGTTCATATAAGGTTTTATCCTGACTTTAATTAGAATTTACGCTAGTGAACGATATGATTGGTCCTCTAAAAATTAGTCGAGGTATCCTTAAGTTGGTTTGCACACTCTTATGTTATAAAAAAAATATAAAATCATATTAAGAGAAGAGGCTTGACTGTGAGAGAAAATTTAAAAAAAAATTCACAGAAAAACAAAAAGAGACTATTTATGTGATTTTTAAATCTAGTATCTATGATGAAGAGTGCTACTAATGAAAAAAACTATCCAGAAATTTTCATTTTGAGTCATTAATTTTTGAATTCTAAAAAATTTCTGGATAAATTTTCTGAAAAACTAGAGTTTCCCCATCTATGATGAGGCAAAATTACCGGACAAAACCCTCGCCTAAGTAAAAAAAACTTTCGGTTTTGTTCGTGTCTGCCAAAGGACAGACTTAAATAGTTGTCCAAAACCATGTGACACGCTTAATATTTGGTTGGCCCCACGTCAGACTACGTGAAGGCATGATTTGTAAAGCATTGGATCTTTACACGACTCAAATGAAAAAATGAAAAAATATTGAATTAAAATGTAGATTTCGGACTTAGCTGTCAGGTGGGTGGGCTGAACATCTCAATGCACTGTTTTTTTGCAAAAGACAAACACCTTCTCACCATATTCCATAAAAAATGAGTACTACTTCATTAGGTAATTATACTTTAAGCTGACTTTATTATTTAATTATTTTTTATTTTTATGTAAATTTTTTTATAAATTTTTTTATTATTATTTTTAATTATTGATAGTTTTAGAGAAATTATAAATAATGAATCAAATTTTAAAAAAATTCAGAAAAAATTAAAACAATTCAAAAATATGATCTTTTTATATCTTTAATTTTTTTTTTTAACTTTTGAATATAATTTTATACTTCTTGGATTCGTTTCATTGAGACGGATCAATAATCTACAAAAATTTAAGGTCAGAACAATAAATGCAAATAAAATTTCATTATTGACGTCCAAAAATTATGGGATTGAAGGTTTTTCACCGTCTTTCCTATTTTTGTTGCAATCCAGCCCATATTTGGACTAAATTTATGTAGTTCTGATTGTTTTCATATTCGATTCATGTAAATAATATTATATATCTATCCATATACTATGATTTCTTTCACTAAGATGAATAAAAAAATAAAATATTATGGTCAATAGTTAAAAATTTTTAATATTAACAAAATTAAGTTATTGAAAAAATTCATTTGTAGTGATCTTTTTAGTGCTTTTAGTCACAATTTCTTAATTTTTAAATTTCGTTCGTGAATGGTTAATTTAAAAAAATTAGTAATAATTTCATAAAAATTATAACAATGATATTAAAAAACATTAGGCCAAAGGGGACAGTTGCTTTGTCCAGTTTAATTTGAACCACAAAAGTAAAGATTTTTGGGGTAACCCATCACAGGCATATGACATTATTATTTATCAGATAAAAGGAAAGAAACTCCATTTACAATCGTAGCCTTTTTTTTCCCATAGTAAGAAATGCCATGGAAGAACCATTTCATCTTTTGAAGAGTGTCACGGTTCCAAATTGAAATCGAGAAGTTTTTCTAAATTTAAAATTAAGAAATTTTTTAAGAATTGAATATCAAAGGTCATAATTCATAATTAAGAAATTTTAGATTCAGGGATAATTTTTTAATTTAAATTCTGGTACGTAGAATTTCTCTTCATCTTTTATAATATGATCATATATCTATTTGTATTGTACAATAAAAGCGAGTAATACACATGACACTTTCTTTCTTTCTTTTTTCAAAAAAATAAAAATAAATAAGAATCACGCATAAGTTTACATCAGTCATTATTGATACCTTTTTCAAGTCTATTTATTTCTAGTGCGGTTGGGTGTGTCCATTTATTTTTCGTTAGCTGTAATTTTTTTTTACTATTATTATTCAAACTATTTTCCAACACAAATTTTAGTCTTAATAACTGTATAATTCTAGTTTTCTTCCTCTCCCTTAACCATGCACCACATCACGTGCATCGCACGGGGTATCGTTTTTTTTAGTCTAAGCACATGGGTAGCACTTGTGAGACAATTGGTATTTGCAGAATGTTTGTAAAATTGATGATTCATTAGTCTAAAAGTGCTAGTGTCTTAAGTCCTCCAAGTTGTCCTCAATAATCTCTGCTACTTTCAGTACTACAATTGCACGCCCTTCCCTCTGCATTATTTCTACAACCACCTCCTGGCCACCAGATGTTAAAGGTTGCTGAAAAGTCAACAGAGGTGGTCGCCAGTGGCCAGAGTTGAGGTGGTGGGGAGGGTCTAGTTTTAGTCCACTGTAGTTCTACCTTGATCCATTACAAGTTATGCTGTTCTACCAGTAAAATATTGTAAACAAGTTCAGTTTGTTGACTTGAGATGTTGAAACTGTGTGGTCCATTCTTTTTTGTTTTCAGCTTGTACCATTTATGAAATGAAAATTACTGGCTTGATCTAATCTTCTGCTCATATTTTTCCAGAAGGAAATTTCGGTAACGTGCAATTCATTCAGGTATGGAAGAAGAGTTGCAAGCAAGTTCAGAGACACCAGTGATGAAGGTACTTGAAAAGGCGGACAACAATACTGATTCCCATAAGGTAACTATAATCTCTGTTTCCTTTGACTTGTCCTTTTCGTATCCTTCAGCATTTGAAAGAAATATATTCACCCGCGAGACTGCAGTTGTGTAAGAATTAAATCCTACACTTGTAAATTAACGTAACTTTCAAAAGAGAACATGTTTAAACTGTAAAAGAAAGGGATTGCTGTTAATTGAAATGTGATGCATGTAAAGCAGTAGAACTGTTGTATGTTCTGCAAAGGTTACACACCGTGATGCTTGTGGAAATCATCAATCGCGTTATAGGTAGAAAGTAATTCCTGGAGTTGGTTGTGGATAAGCAATAGAAGAATTCCGTGTCCCCCTTCCATGATAAGAGTGTGTGTATGGAGTGGAAATGGAGATTCATAAGCAGAGAAAAATCCAGTATCCCCTTTCCATGATAAGGGCATGTGATTGGAGTTGAAATGGACATCAATAAGCAGTAGAAAAGTCCAGTGTCCCCCTTCCATGATTAGATTGTGTTTGGAGTGGAAATGGACATTGATAAGCATTAGGAAAATCCAGTGTCCCCTTTCCATAAGTAGAATGTGTGTTTCGGAGTGGAAATGGACTGGTGTTTTGTTTCTGGTATTCATGACATCTTTACACTGTGATGCTTTTCAAGATGGGGTTTACTGTGGAACATTAGACGACCTTATAATAGATCATTAGCTTTCAAAATGTGCATATCCTTTTACTTTCAGTTTGGACTATCTTCATGGGTGAAAGTATTTCATGAAACGGGCGTATGTTTCTCCCACTGCATTGAGGAGGGAACTATACATGAAATACCTCCTCCTTCATGGGAAAGAAGAGTTCCTGTAGAAACTTAGTTTTGGCAGATTTTTGGTTCAACTCCAATTTCTTAGTCTGCTAGCTTCTTGCTTGTATCTTTAACTTTTTTATACATTGTTATCGTCTTTTGTTGTTTTGTGTTTTATTTTCTGGTCATGTTTTAGTTTGGAAAGGAACTACTTCTACGTGAGAGTTCTTATCATTTCCTGTATATGTTTCTTAAAGTTCTGTTGCTTTGGAAATGGTATTGCAGATCGCAGACGGTGGCTCGAATCGAATCCAAATAGAAGGAAAGAAAGAAGAAGAGGAAACAGCATTGGAAGGTGAATTTATAAAAGTAGAGAAGGAGCCCTTAGATGGAAAGGAGGATCCACATTATGCTGATGAGAAGGAGACGCCATCAGTCATTGAACGAAGCTTAAGCAATTCCACCAGAGAACTTCTTGAATCCCAAGAAAAGGTCAAAGACCTCGAGCTCGAACTGGAAAGAGTAGCTGGATCCCTAAAGCATTCCGAATCTGAAAACACTCAGCTGAAGGATGAAGTATCTGTTACGAAAATCAAGCTGGAGGAAAGCGGAAAGAAATATGAAGAACTGGAGCTTAGTCACAAGAAACTACAAGAGCAGATTGTTGATTCGGAGGAAAGATACACTACGCAACTTAAGGCCTTCCAAGAGGCTTTGGAAGCCCAAGATGCAAAGCACAAAGAGCTGGTAGAGGTGAAGGAATCATTTGAAAATCTTAACCTTGAGCTTGAGGGCTCAAGGAAAAGGATGGAGGAGCTAGAGCAAGAGCTGCAATCTTCCGCGGGTGAGGCACGTAAGTTTGAGGAGTTACACAAGGAGAGTGGCTCACACGCTGAGTTGGAGACGCAAAAGGCCTTAGAGTTTGAAAAGTTGCTTGAAATGGCAAAGTTGAGCGCAAAAGAGGTGGAGGATCAGATGGCTTCCTTACAAGAAGAGGTCAAGGGCCTTTACGAGAAGATTGCCGAAAACCAGAAGGTTGAAGAAGCACTCAAGAGTACTGCAGCTGAGCTTTCCACGGTTCAAGGAGAGTTGGAGGTTTCGAAATCACAAGTGGTCGAAATTGAGCAGAGGCTTGCTTCTAAAGAAGCCTTTCTAGATGAACTGACTCAAGAAGTGGATTTGAGAAAGACTTCTGAATCGCAGTTGAAGGAAGATATGTCAGCACTGGAGAATTTATTATTGTCGACGAAAGAAAACCTTCAAGTTAAAGAGTCTGAGTTAGAAGATGTCAAATCGAAGCTACAGGAGGAAGTACAATCAAAGGAAGCACATGTCTCGGCGATACAAGAGGAGCTTTCCAAAGTACTGAAAGAAAAAGAAGCTCTAGAAGCTGTTGTGGCCAATTTAAGCAGTGATGCAGCTCAGTTGAAGGAGTTATGCGATGATCTTGAGACAAAGTTGCAGTCCTCGGATGAGAACTTCTCTAAAGCAGATTCTCTTCTGTCTCAAGCTTTGGCAAACAATGCTGAGCTGGAACAGAAGCTAAAATCTCTGGAAGAGCTCCACTATGAATCTGGATATGCTGCAAGGACTGCCCAACAAAAGAATCTTGAGCTTGAAGATACAGTACAAACTTATAATGCAGCAGCTGAAGAAGCTAAATCCCGACTGAGAGAGCTCGAGACTCGTTTTATAGCTGTAGAGCACAAAAATGTCGAGCTAGAGCAACTGACCAATCTGCTAGAACTGAAAAGCAATGATGCTGAAAGAGAACTGAGGGAGGTTTCTGATAAAAATTCTGAACTTATTGCGAAAATAGAAGAGGTTGAGGAAGAAAAGAAACAAATCAGTGGCAAAATCCAAGAATACGAGGATAAGGTAACTCAGATTGAGACTGCATTGAAGGATGCTGAAGAGAAGTGTAACGAACACGAGGGAAGAGCTAACACGACCCATCAACGCAGCCTTGAACTAGAAGATCTGATCCAGATGTCTCATTCAAAAGCAGAAAATGCTGGCAAAAAAGTGAGTGAGATGGAGCTGTTGCTAGAAGCAGAGAAGTACAGAATCCAAGAGCTTGAGGAACAAATAAGTGCGTTGGAAAAGAAATGCGGAGATTCAGAAGCTGAATCAAAGCAAAAGTTGGATAAGATATCTGAACTTGAAATGGAACTCGAAGCATTCCAATCGAAAGCATCAAGCCTTGAGGTTGCATTGCAAACGGCCAAAGAAAAGGAAAGCGAGTTGAACGAAATTTTGAGTATAACGGCAGAAGAGAAGAAAAATCTAGAAGATGGGTTCAGGAATTCCAGCGAGAAGCTTTCTGAAACAGAAACACTCCTTGAAGTGTTGCAGAATGAATTGAATCTGACTCAACAGAAATTGGAAAGCATCGAGGGTGATCTGAAATCGGCAGGGATGAGAGAAAGTGAGGTTATGGAGAAGCTGAAGTCTGCTGAGGAGCAACTAGAGCACCAAGGTAAAGTGTTGGATGAAGCTACCTTGAAACACTCAGAGCTTGAAACTGTACATGAGTCTTTAAGTAGGGACTCAGAGCTGAAACTCCAAGAAGCATTTGCTAATTTCACCACCAGAGATTCAGAGGCAAAGTCGCTTTATGAGAAACTAACGATTCTCGAAAATCACGTGAAGGCTTATGAAGAGCAGATAGCCGAAGCAGCTGAAAAATTTGCCTCTTTAGAGCAGATTAATGAAGAACTCAAAACGAAGATTTCAGAGGCGGAAGAAAAGGCTGCACAGTTTTCCTCGGAGAGTGAACTGTTAGCTGAGACAAATACGCAGCTCAAAACCAAGGTTAATGAGCTTCAAGAATCATTGAACTCTGCTCATGGTGAAAAGGAAGCCACTTCTGAGCAACTGGCTTCTCACTTAAATACTATCACTGAATTGGCAGATAAGCACTCGAAAGCATCTGAGCTTCACTTAACAGCTGAAGCCCGGATTTCAGAGGCTGAAAGAGAGTTACAAGAAGCCGTTCTGAAATTTAGTCACAGAGATTTGGAAGCAACAGATTTAACTGATAAGCTAAATGCACTCGAAAGCCAGATTAAGATTTATGAGAAACAAGCTCATGAATCATCCGGTGTCGTAGAAAGTCAAAAGATTGAGTTGGAACAGACCCTATTGAAATTGAAGGATTTGGAAGTCATTATTGAGGAGATGCAGAACAAATCAGGTCATTTTGAGAAAGAGAGAGAAGGGTTGGTTGAGTCAAATTCAAAGCTTACACGGGAATTGGCAGCGTATGAGTCCAAACTAAATGAACTAGAAGCTAAATTTTCCGCGACTGTTATTGAGAAGGATGAAGCACTGGAACAGCTTTCCTCTTCAAAGAAGTTGATAGAAGATTTGACAGAGCAGCTTACACTCGAAGGCCAAAACCAACAGTCCCAGGTATGTGCATTCTGAAAGTATTGATGCCTTTAGTTTTACCATTTTTATTTGTTGTAAATGAACGAGATTTGGATAATTGTTGAAGAGCTGCTGTAGATTTGAGTTTTTTTATTGTACAGAGAGAAACAGATTCTCAAAAGGAATTAGAACGCGAAGATGCTCTGAAGCGTTCCTTTGTAGAGGTTGAAGCTAAGAACGAAGCGGTTGGACTTCTAGAAAAGCAAGTGAAAGAGCTTGAACAGAAACTGCAGCTTGCTGAAACCAAATCTAAACAGAAGGTATCTTCTATCCCCCATTCTGTAACCATGGGCGCACTTTTGTATGCACATCCACAAGTACATACACATACGAGACATATATGTAATGGGAACAAGATTTCACTGATTGTCATTGCATTAAGACATAATAATTGTGATCAAGTAAAGTGCACCACACCCTTCAATGATGTGTATTGTATGGAGAACGATTTTGAAGCAAATCTAATCAGCTGCTGGTGGCACATATTGTGTTGGTAGGATGATGGAGGGAGTCCTATTGAAATAAAAGATGGAGTGGAGGTGAAATCTAGAGACATTGGATCAACACTTTCTACTCCATCGAAGCGAAAGAGTAAGAAAAAGCTAGAAGCTGCAACATCTCCACAAGCACCATCTGGCGAGGGAGTCCATACTCAGACCACCGGGGCTGCGGTTTCCCATCTTGGAACTCTAAAGATGGTTTTAGGCGTGGCACTGGTGTCTATTATCATTGGTGTAATTCTTGGAAAAAGGTATTAGTGATTGCTTTGTAGATTGCGATTTTGCCGTTATTTATATTCTTTT
>JABCMJ010027356.1:0-11185 GCA_014822125.1 Arbutus unedo | reverse complement strand
AATTGGCCACACTGAATAAATCCTTGCATATTATACATGATGTCGTTGAGAGAGATGGCTGAGCACATGTGATGATCCATGACCCACGAAATTCATCTAAATATGAATCCCTCCAAAAACTTGCCTCATATAGGGCTCCCAACATTGAACAAGATATGGTTTCTTAACTTTTAGATCGACCGCATGAGCATTGAAGGGATTGCACTCCACAGAGATTTAGATGCGTCACTTGATCTGCTGTAGAACCGCCAACTGGACCACCAAGTAAGTAGATTAGTGACTGAATTCGGAAGCGCCCATGACACTCCCCATCACGAGATCACTGTACACCATAGCTTCCACACGAAGTCACAATGTAGGAGGAGATGATCCTGAGATTTCAAGTCCCTTTCAAAAAATATACACATAGCTTTTTGTGGCTCAATAATTCCACTCATCCTCAATAGCTCACCAATTTTGATTCTCCCCACTCGTGCTAGCCACGTGAAGCACCGTACCTTTAGAGAGAAATTTAGCCATACAAAATTTGGGGGGGGGGGGGGGGGGGGGAGGGGATTGATCATTCCTTACCTGAAGCATAAATGATTTGCACAGATCCTTAACCTTGGAGTCAACCCTGACTCCCACCTCCATTTTAAGTCATCCTCTCTTTCTGATCATTCTAGAGTAAAATCATGTTGGGCAAATCACCCTCCTCCCAAGAATATAAGGATCTTCTGAATTGGAGCTCTCTCCCCACACATCTGGCTTGAAACAAGGAGACTAGGTTTGCTTGTTTATTGACCAACATTTGAAACATCCTTGGAAATAGCATAAATAGAGGTTGTCCAATGTGTGGCCAATCATCTACCCAAAATCTTGTTCTTTCCATTCCCCACCTTGAATTTAATATGAGACATGAAAGCTCCAAAGACTGCAGGGTCCTTCTTCTCTGTATTAGTATTCCCTTCCATAGTGGAGAAGATCTACTTACACTCACCTGATTAGGTAGCCAAGATTGAACAAGAATCTTGTTCACATCACATAACACAAGTCTCCATAGGTTGTGCTTCTCCTTGGCAAACCTCCAACATCACTTTAGGAGCAGAGCACTATTGATGAGCCTACAATCCCTAATACCCAGCTCTCCTTTCTCCTTGTCAAGTAAAACATTCTTCCATGTCACTAAATTCAACTTTTTCTCTCTTTCATATATAATCCCCCAAAAGGAAGTTCCTCTGAACCTTATCTAGTTCATTGGCAACCTTAGATGGCAGCTTAAATAGGGAGAGATAGTACAGTAGTAAGTTGTACAAAACTGACTTAATTAGGATCACTCTCCATCAATGGATAAGAACTTCCTTTTCCAACTTGCAAGTTTTAATTTGATCTTATCCAGGATTGGCCTCGAAGAACTACAGCTGCTAGGGTTTGCCCCCATGGGCATTCCCAAGTAGTTGAATGACAAGGTGGTTTGTTGGCAACTTAGAATCTTTGTGCAAAAAAGACAAAGCCCAACTCCCTGTCTACCCCACAAACAACAGATGTAAATAGTTGAATTTCAGCTTAGGAACTACTTCAAAACCTCTAAGAATCTTTTTGATTATCCTCACTTCCTCTACATCCCCTTCACAAAATAGGATTGTATCATTCGCAAACTGCAAATAAGTTAAGTTACCCGAAAGTGGTCAATTTTTTTTATTTTTTTGACCGGAATGCCGTTATTTACCTCATATTGAAAAGTATTACGTGAATTGGATAATTAACGATGAAAGAGGTGAGGGGGGAGGTGGAAGAAAGGTGGGGGGGCCATCAGGTCAGGCTTAGGAGCCATCAAGTCTGGCTCAAAAGCCGTCAGGTTAGGCTCAGAAGCCATCAAGTCAGGCCCCATAGCATCCAGTCAGATTTTTGCATTTTGGGGTCAGTGGCAAAACTTGACCATCCAATCACTCGATCCGATTAGGCATGAAATTTAAACCTAAAATTTCTGAAATTTTAAGATAGAAGCAAAACCTGACCGATCAGGTTTTGGACCTTTTGGTCAGGTATTCCGGTCAGGATATGGTCGCACGATTTTAGAGAGCTAGATCAGATTTTTTGAAAAGAGATCTAACTTTTCCAACATAAGACTTTTCTTTCTCTTTCTCTAAGAGTCTTCTTCTCCACCAAGCCCCCACTCCAAACCCTTGGTTCCCTTACAAATCTTCCTAATTCCTTCAAGATCTACCACATATGCCTCAAGATTTGTTGATATTTTAGAGCTTGGAGGCACTATTTCACTTGGAGGAGCCTCTAAAAAGTTTCTCACCACCATTGAAGCTCAAGCTCTTGGAGCTCAAGTTTTGGAGCTAAAACCTTGAGGTGGGGATTTTTTTTCTCTATCTATAGGTTTATGGCTTGTTTTGACTCATATTCTAGAATTTTGCTTGCTATCTAGGACTTTGATTACTATTCATCATGTTATGAATTTTTTCTCTAGATTTGTTCAACTACGTGGTTTTTCAATAAGCATTTCTTTATCTCCCTCTTTGATAGGTAGTCATTTTGCCCTAGGGATGGGTTTTCCTCATATGTCTAGTAAAATCTTATTAGAATATGATGTTAGTGAGTTTGACTTTGGCTTGAGATACGATGCGTGACGGTTGGTCTTTAGTTGTATATGGACCTCGTGGACAATGGGAGTTAGTTGGAAAGCTATGATGTTATAACTTGTGAAATATACAAATTGTGAAGTTACGATCTTTTACACATTTGACATAATGCATTGCGGTCTAGCCTCTTCGTGGAGATAGCTTCCATTAGGAGTTGTGCTAGTAATAAATGAATTGATGCTGGTCTCTTTTGGGGAATGATGCTAGTTATAAAAATTGTCTAGCGTCTCAAAGGGATTGCGCTAGTAAGAGGACAAATTTTGTTTGCCCACCTTCGGGTGTGATGCCGGTGTTAAAGATTAAAATTGAACAAAAAGTATGATGCGATGAAACTTTTAATGAAACAAATTGAATAAACTGCAATGTGATGAGATGGATGTGTGGATGTGATACACTTGATTGTGTCGGGTTGGCTTCATAAATTGTTTATATGATTATAAATTGTTCACTTCATAAGTCATGTCATCTCATATTCATCTATTGTTGGCATGTACATTCCTACTGGGTTTTGTAAGCTTACCTTATCACTTTTCAGGTACCGTCCTAAAGACTTAGCATGGAGTGCATGACATATGTATGGTGATGCATGATTTTGAAGGCTCATAGTTGGAGTTACCTAATATCTTTATTAATTTTTGAAAAATATGTAATGTAACTTACTTTTATTTATTTTTGATGTTTGAAAAGCAATGTTAGCGTTTTAACTAGGGAAGTCCATTTTGGTATATGTAATGGGTCGGGAAGAGCCCATTTTGATGTAACACTTATAAACTCAACTTTTGATGTTGCTTCATGTATGGAAATGATTTGGGTCCTATGGGTT
Organism: Arbutus unedo; assembly: GCA_014822125.1. Lineage (NCBI taxonomy): Eukaryota > Viridiplantae > Streptophyta > Magnoliopsida > Ericales > Ericaceae > Arbutus > Arbutus unedo. The sequence continues at coordinate 7,732 of JABCMJ010027356.1, read as the reverse complement.
ATTATTTGAGTTCTGTGAGGTTTTATTTATGACAAATTGTGATAATAATATGTTAAAAATAAGGGCGTGACAACTTGGTATCAGAGCATGGTTAGAATACCTTGAGATTGTGGGAAGACTTTATGTCTTATGGGTTTAAACGCTCTGCATATTGGCATAATTTGTGTGTGTTTGCCTGCATAGCGTGCATTGACATTGTATTCTCTTTGTGTAAGAGTAGTATAGTGTTGTTGACCCATGTTGGAAATTTGCGCCACTCCATCAGTTCAGAGCTGCCATCGCAGACGTCCCGAAGTCGCCTCCAATCGTCTCCAGCTCCTCCTAGTTGGGGCCCTTAAAATCAAATCATAATCAACTTGGCATAATTACGACATAAACACATGGGCCAAAATCCAAATCAAACTGCCACCACAGGCCAAACTGATTTTAATCTTTTATTTAACGTTTCTTAGCGTCTCTACACATTATTCAAATACAATGCACACCTTGACACCCTCCGCTTCAGTGTCACAAGAGACATCTGGTTCAGTGCCCCTAACATACGACTTTAGATTTTTCCAAATCAAATACATTAAGTTCCAGAAATAAAATCGGTAGCACAACGGCTATAAACTGAACTAACCATAATTCCAACATGACATTATTACGTCAGAAATTTCATCAACAACATGATCTTTTCCTTTCAGAATCTCAACATCATCGCTAAATGATTTAAGTAGCATAACAACATAGTAGAATATAGTCGGATTGACATTTATTCTCTCACGAGATCTCATGGGGATTCGTGGACATCATAACATATCAAAAAGTGTATGCATGTGTAAGTGTTGTGTAATTTGTACAACATCTAATCATTTGTGCCATGGCCCAATAAAAAAAAATGTAATTTCTCTAAAAAAATTACATATAGTATCTACAAATTGTACGAAATTAGGGTTGTAAGGTATGTGTTTCTATCTTAATTGTGTGATTTTGGCGAAAAATGGTGGTCAAATGGTGGAGGTTCGATTCTCGGCAGTAGTCTCCCTCTCTCAGAAAATTCTCTCTTTTTAAAACCCAATGTTTCTCCCTCTGTGTTTCTACTTTTGACGTGCAAATGAAAATGGGGATTGAATGCCTTATATAGACATTTGTTGGATGAGATCTCATTAATGGGAAATCAATAATCAAAGAGGCCACCTAGGATAAAGTTGTAAGGTCATAATGTACCTACGAGAAATTATGGATAGATTCTAATAGCTCAATCACCATGTTGTCAAAGTCTATGAACCCTGAACAATGTGGAATGGTCAAACTAATTAGGAAAAAAAAGGTTTTAGGGAATCAAAGTATATTTGGGAAAATCAAGGAGTTTTGGGAGATATGAGGAGTTGAATTCATTCTTTTGGCTTTAAGATTTGAAGTTCATCCATCTAGGGAAAAAATGAACAGCCAACAGGTAAGAATTGGAACAACAATCTGGTACATTACTCAACAGACACTCACACGTGCACTCACGTTCTCGACAAATCGTTTGATTTACTAAAAAATGATAAAAATATATAAATGTAATATGGATAAATTTTGTTTTAATTACAATGATCCAAAAAGGATTTCAATAACTGATTAAAAATTATTTATTATATATTTAAAAAGTCGGGTCATTACAATCAGAACATAGCTCATTTGATCATATTCAAATCTCTAGCCTTAGTAAAGGGGGGCATTGAGATCTTCTCTATCCCTCTTCTCCACGGGAAATTTAGTTCTAGGGGACCCATTAACTAGAATCAATAGATAGGTTGAGGAGGTGCACTCTTTCATCCATTGTAGCCATTTCAATGGGAAGCCTAATTGCCTCATCATAGATATAATATAGTTTCAATTAAGGTTATTGTAGGCTTTCTCAAAATTCAGCTTGATGATAATGCACATTCTCTTTCTTTGTTTCCAATAGTATAGTACGTCATTAGCAACCGGTATGCCGTCCTGAACCGTTTATGTTGTCGGTGCCTGTGATGGTCTTGACATGCCCCTCTATCCGGTAACGTTTGCACGCTCAGTTGTTGTTCTATGACCTAGTGGGTTATGAGTCGATGTAGAATCTAGCACGGCTAGAACAACTTTGAATTGAGAGATAAGGACTGTGATTATTTGAGTTGACATATCACACTTTAATATATACTTAGGCATAAACTCTTATATCGTTATTTCTGCACTTATGTGTTACTAATTTCATATGAACTGCACATATCATATCATGTTTACTTTATCATATTGTCTTAAATATCAAAATGAAAATTTAAGGGTAGGGTAACTTATTGAGTCTCATAGCTCATGGTGCATATTTCCTTGTCTCTGGCGTTTCATACCAAGTACCGAAGATGATGGAGTAGTCTTAGTATATCTGGCTGATAACAATGCCCTAGATTAGATACTCTCTCGAGCCTTAGTTACATAGGATAGATGCTCTGTATTTCACTTTTTGAAATAATATTTTGAAATGTATTCTATTTTATTAGGTTTAATTATCTAATTTAGAGGATGTATCAAACAGACTTGTACTTTTTTCTTTATTTATAAAATAATAGATATTTTGGTATTGTTTTATTCCTTTATTCACGTCTTTGAAAATTGGATCATTACAATTTTTGTAAGAAATCTCGTGTTAAATTTCATATGAAAGTTTCTCGATGTTATTTTATTTGTAATATTTTAAATTTTATGTACTAAACTCGTATTGCTTTAAATAAGTTTCTAAGTTATTCTTTTATTTTATAAAAATATTTCATTAATGAACCATATTTTTTGGAGTGGTACACAACTTCTCGTTCCATGTATGTATTGTTAATCTTCCTTCCACCATGACAACAACCATTCCCAACTTTCATACCATATCTATGCAATTACTTGTCCTTTATTCCACTGATTTATAATTTTCCCTTTTCAAAAAATTTATTACATATAGGTTGTGGTTGAAATGCCTTCATTTTATACAATGTACGTACTTTCCTGCAGAGATTGAGATTTTTATTTGATAACTGAGGTATTCGGCCAATTTTGAGTATGCCTAACCGTATCTTACCAATTAGTCCTTGGAGCCTTGGAGATAACGATTGGGTATAATTCTCAGTGGCCCCAAGTATTAGGTCATCAAGTTTTGACCTCATAACGTCTGGGTTTACAACCTCGCAGAGTTTAAGATTGTCCACTGTTTGTGGATCCTACAAAGTAATTAAGCATTCAAGCGATGGTGAAATCAAAAATTTTGAATCATGGGGTCAAATTATGAAATTATGATTTTGTCTCAAAAATTATTGATACCTAGTAAAAGTTAAACATGATTTTTGCACCTACATTTCTTTTAAAAAATCACTCCATAACATTATGGAAAAAAAAATAAACAATATAGCAACTGATACACCAAATTTCTCAAACTAGACAAAACGTCTCCACTCTAATATTGTACGAATTAATTTTTCAGGTAAGAGATTCAACAGAAGCGGGAAAAGAAAGAGAACATGGTTAGTATTTTGGAGTTTTACATTTGATTTTGAAAAAATGCGTAGAAGTTAAAAATTTTTACATAACACTTAAGAATTTTTAAGTTCTTGTCTTTTTTAAATAACTCGGGGCAAAGTAAAAACTTTAATGTAAAGTCAGAATAACAAACTTTTTAGTACAAAATATAACTATGCTATTGAGAAATGAAAGAATTAACCCTTCTCTAGGATATGTATATTGACTAGTTCTAGACAAATTTGTGTTTAAATTTGTGCAAGAAAGCTTGTATATGTGTGTCATTATTTTATTTTCCTTCCAGAAGGTCAAATAATTAAGTAGCCGATTCTTTTGCCTTAAGAACTTACCAAAATCAAACTGATACTCTTTTACTCAACGAATCTTCAGAATCCATTAACATATTTCTCTTTCCAAAATGATAAATTGTAAGAGTACAATTCATAATATCCTTATTTGCTCTATATCTAGAGGCAGGTGAATCTATTCGAAGAAAAAAAATAGTCAATAGTTTCTGCTTTCTCTCACTATCGATGGAGCATGAGAAGAAAAATGATGGAGTTCGGAATGGAGAAAGAGTTTGTGCATTATTTTTGCTGACTTTACTTATGATCTCGTCGATAGTGATATTTCCTTACTATATGGAGCTTGAACCTTCTCCTATATTGGCTTTGTTCTTGTCTCTTGTCCCCATGTCCATTTTATTCTATGCCCTTTACCTTGTGGTGTTTGTGTGGTGACCCATGTCCAAAACCACCAGTTCGTGCTCTATATGTAGTACTGTTGTCATTCTTTCTCCCATGGTTTTGTTTTTTCTGTTTCCTCAATCTTTCATATAGATAGGTTATATACTTTGCTATATATGGGTTATTGCTTGGCAAACAGGGAGGGATCCAATTTTTAACTTAGGGGTCCTAAACATTTATAGGTAGCAATGGAAACAGTTGACATTCTAGTCGTTTAATCTCAATTATTTTGGTCATGTTCATTTGACTATCAATCGTCCAATTACAAAGGTCGGTAAAAATTAATGGTTTTGATCAAGTGCACCACTAATAGTGTCACATCACGCGCAAATGCAAGTACAAACGATTGTACCATGCACCCTTTTTCACTGTATCATAGTACACACGTGCTCTTGGCAAACCCACGAATTGGTTGTTTTTATCATCAAATGTGAGATTCAACAAACAAGGCAACATCATAGAAAAATTCTAAAATCACAACCAAACTTAATAATATTTCAATAGTTTGAGAACACAAATGTCACCCGATAATACATAGTATTGATAGAAACCAAATTAATAAAGCCATTTCAAATACGAATTGTTGTCAAGAAAGCAATAACATGTACATTTTACTGAATAGACAATACATCTAACATATTCTTTGCATACGAGATCGGACCTTTATCCACCAAAAATAACACAAAACAATAAAACATTGTATTAACTATTAAAATGTTGTAAATAAAAGAAGTTAAGAACCTATAAAATTCTAATATGGAAAAGAAACATAGTGCTAATTATAGTACTACTAGTAATGAGACTTGGAGGCATGGGAGAGGTATATCAGAATGGCGGGCAACAACACCAAAAAGAAAAGGAGTATGGAAATGAGAGTCTGCTCCAATGGGCCCAGGCCCATCCGCAGCGGAAGAAAGAGAAGACAAGTGGCCACCACCAACATCATTGTTACTGATCCAACTCCCCACCTATATTCTGCCTCTAATCTGCTTATTTTCACTTAGTTGTCCAATATGAGTTTGTTATGGATGATCAGACCATGGTCTCTAGGCTTTCCACTATGTGCTGATAGGGGAAATCATGATATCTAGACATTGTGTATGTATATAGGTCTTGATACGATGTTTCGAACAGGAAAAGGACTTGTCTGTCGGAATTGGGATATCAAATATGGACGGAATATGTGGGTGGTTTTTGGACATCCCCGATTTGATTACCCTTTTGCCAACTTTTGCCTTTTTGAAAATAAAACCCCCATATTTAGATCTGGGGGAACACTAATGTGGGTAGAATAAGGGCGGTGTCGTGAGTCACCCCTACAAAGATAATGTTCCAAGTGGGGTATTGTGAATCACAAATTGGCAAAACAAGGGAGGGGGGCATGGATTGAGCCATGCAACAAGTAAATATTCAAACCTTACCCCCCACAGAGATAATATTATTCACAACACCCCACTTGGAACATTGCTGAATGGTAAACAAACCTATGTAGATAAAGTTATGAGGCTCAATCAACCAAGTATGAAGACTCAACTATCAATCAAAATCCAAGAAATGGGGAATGATTGGCTTTGGAGAAGCGTCGTTGGGAAACTTAGAGCTTTTCACCATCTAGAGTCCATTAAAGACACTATTAGCCAAGAACTGGGAACTCATAATAAGGTCAGATTGGCCGGAGGGCTCAAAGTCATATCAATCTCAAAGATGGAATCCACTCTCAAGGAGACACGCTTAGCTACCACATTATTGAGTTCTCAAACTTTACGAAGTAGAACCCCAATCTCTAGTTACAATCTACATATACAGTTGGCCTTAACTATTTTGCGTGCCCATCCAGTTTTGGAACCCAGTTACATTCTAAAAAATTAGAAGCCTTTTGGGAGAGGTTACATCCATAGAAGAAAAGACTATTAAAACAATGGATTCTCTATTGGAAAGGTCCAAATCCTAACTTCCTGTTTTGATTATATTAACACCATAATTAATTTGGATTGCAAAGGAATACTCTACCCAGGTAGAATCACTAAAGAACATGTTATTGCAGTACCATTCCAAAACAAACATGCAGATGCAAACTCCATGGAAATGAAGCTAAGCTCAGAAGTTGCAGCGAAGGAAAAATCACAGCGGTTGAAGAAGGGGAAATTCTTCAAAATGGGAGAGAAAGTGTGCAGAATTTTATCACAATAAGGAAATACTACAAGGCCAAGTCAATGGACATAAGGAAGGGAAAACATTTTCAGTTTCTTATGTTAAGGATTCCCAACATGGGTCAAGCCAAATGGGTGAAAAGGCTGCAGGAAAGTACCTAAGAATTAATGATAAGGAGGAAGGAAGGGCTCGACAAACACAATAGGCCACTGCTGGTAAGTATAAGTACAAGTATGGCTACAACTAAGCTCTAAGACTAACAATTGGAAAAAGACTACGCATAAAATAAAAAAAAATATCTATATGGGTTTATGTGTTTTTTTAGGGGGACATTCTTCTTCGACCACCTCTCATATTTATAGGTAACTATTAAAATCTGTTCACTTTCTTTAGTCCTTGTTTAGTTCATTTAGTCTTTGTTTTCCCTCTTGTCTTGATACCTGTCCTTGGTCATGAAGTCTAACGTAAACTTCCGAATTCTACTATTTTTCTCGTGGGAGATCTCAAATGTTTAATAACTCCCGCTTGATTTAAAATAACGTCACCTCATCTTCCAACCATGCATGTTTTCTGATCGTGTGCATACACACCCACTGATTAGTGTACGTGTCTTCTTCTTATTAGCATACAAATTAAGGAGTAAACACCAGCAAAGAATTTAAGATAATCAACATTTTCAAAGGACATTATGGAACAAGAATAATATATTTCGAAGGTTAAAATGTTAACAAGGAAATGAAGAAACATTCAAGGAGGTGCGCAGGGGAGAGATTGTTATGTTGACTCCTTAATTTATCCGTTAATAAGAATTTGACATGTGGCACTAAGCAATAGAGGTGCACACACTCGATCGAAGGGCACGGGGCACCCAAATGATGTCGTTTGGATGTCTAGGTCAGTTAATTAACCACTAGAGAGGCTTACATCTACAAAACTCGAAGTGACAATATTTAATGTGCATGGACGGCTATTGAACGACTATTTATTCCTCACGTATGAAGATGAGAAACACAAAGACACCTCAGTCGTGGATGCAGAAAGAGAAGAAAAACATAGAGACAATGGCTGAATATAATTATTATGATTTGGCCCTATATCGAAGGAGTGTTAACATCTTTAAATTCAAGCAGAAAATTCAGAATGGAGAAAGGCGCTCAGTATTTGAGTTGGTCAATAGTAGTGATTGTAAGAGAGAAAATGCAGGACACACCCCATAACACCTACTTATTTTTTATATTTGTCTTTCCTTTGCAGTACTTCGCATAATCGTAACATAGTCATAACAATAGTCGTAGTCATATATAACTCGCTGTATGTAGCTTTAATTGTAGTTTGTA
>JABCMJ010027355.1:0-23064 GCA_014822125.1 Arbutus unedo | reverse complement strand
GAACGCCGGCCTCACAGCTAGCACTACAGTCTGGCTGGGGTGTCACAACTATAGTCCAAATTATGGAGAATAACTAGCTATTTCAAGTCAAAACTAGGAGCATGTCTACTAAATATTCGAACTATTCACAACTTACCAACTATTGTATTCAACAACTTCGAAATTATTCATCATTTCAAAAGTGAGCTACTAGATGATTAAACTCTTAAAATATCAAACTCCCTAAAATCCTACTGGAATGTGCCAAAAACGTAGAATAAGAGGTTCTACTCCATTTGTCTTAATTTGATTATTTTTAAGCACATTTTATCTTTATTAAAAAAAATCGCATTTGTTGTTTTGATCTTAAATTTTTGTGGACTATTGGCCCGTTTCGATGAAACAAATCTAAAATGTATAAAATTATATCTAAAAGCTAAAAAAAATTACTAAAGACGATGTATAAGAACAAAATACACTATTTTTTTATTATTTGTATTTTCTAAACTTTTTTCAAATTTGGCTTGTTATTTATTATTTTTCTGAAATGTTTTATTGAAACGAACCAATAATTTACAAAAAATTGACGAAAGATAAAAAATTCATATAAAGACGAAAAAATAATCAAATAATCGAGTCAGGTTAAATTCAATTTTAATTGACTGCAATAGATTAGGATGGCAATAAACGTGGGTGTAAGTGTTTGAGGTTATAAGAGGTATTAATTCACTTTTTGTTTTCCCTAGTTATTAGATTGTTCCGTAATCCCTGATTCCTAGGGGATAGTAGAGCAATTAGATTACTCATCTATTCAGCAAATAGATTACTCTTGGATTGAGATATCAGTAATCACATCTCTTCCTAAACTCTATTTAAACGATGGAATCTTAATCATTCGAAATCACATTCATATATCCTTCCTAGAATGTTTGCCATCCAAATACAGCTTGGAGGGGAATACAGAGAAGTTAAGGGGCAGTATAGGAAAAATAAAGTCATGTCAACTACTTATTGTCTATTCCTCTGATGCCATCCATTTAAAAGCGGTTGAATGTAGCATTTGAAAATATTATGGGGACATTGGGGCAATTAAAAAATCAAGGGGTTAAATGAAATCGAGCGACAGATGAAGGGGGTCTTACTAGGAATAATAATTCCGTCCGATCCGCTCCGCTCTGATCCGTTCGGATTGGAGTTTTGGGGATATTTTTGGGGAATAGGTTGGATTTTGGAGGCGAAAGTAAGAAAAAAAATGGGGAATGGGTCGAAGGTGGGGCTTGGTACCTTCGCCCCGTTCCTTGCTCTGTTCCCCGCCCCATTCCCCACCTCGTTTTAAATAATTATTATTTTACTTTCTAATCCTTTTATTTATAACTATTTATAATATTTTTTTACTCCTTTAATATTTTTTTCCTAATCCGTGTAAAATTGCTCATGTGTAGATGTATATATATGTATATTAGTTAATTGCATATGTATAGATGTATATTAGTTCATGTATAAATATATATATGCATATAAAATTGAGACTATATATGTATATAGATGTATGTACGATCTCATATAGATGAAATTCAATTTGTCTTGAAATTGTTAGTCTAGAATATAGCCTTAAAAATTTCAATTTGTCTTGATAAATTAAGTTTTTTTTCAATTTAAAAAAATAAAGCGGGACGGAGCGGGGATCCCCGATCCCCGTTTGGGGCGGGGATGGAGGGTGGAATTCGTTCCCCGAATGGGGAACGGGGCGGGGATAGAGGTATAGTTCAAATTCGGGGATTGGAGATGGGGATGGGAAAATTTAGTCCTGATCCGTTCCGTTGCCATCCCTAGATCTTATGTAATTTACCCAATGTTATATGATAATATTATTACATAAGATTATTTGTTGCAACAGATAACATTACCCGTTCATTGTTGAAAATTGAAAAAATAAATAACTGTTCAATATCTGTTCGTTACTTTTATCAGATAGCTTTAACTTTTGGCTTTGATATCTTTATCCGTTGGTTTTGAACAGATAACATTATCTTCTACTTCTATCTGTTGCAACATATAACAGAAGAAATGAAAACATCGAACAAGAAAGAGAGAAAACGTACTACTGGTGGCTAAATAATAAAATAAGAACAATTTTGTTTATTAAATGACCTAACATACAAACACTTTTAAAATAATAGATCTAACATATTAACAATCTAAAAATAGTACACCCTAACTAAAAATTTAAATTAGTTTATATTTAATGGGTCAAATCAGTCTAAATTTGTTCAATTAACTAAATTTTTGTATTTAATAATCTGATTATATTCTAAAACATTACACACATCTATAGTCTGTTTTTTGTACTTTAATCAAATGCTTTCACTGATTTTGAATATGAGATTTTCATGATTTAAAATTTATAATCTATAATTTATCCAAATAATCTCTCCGTGTACGCGTTAATCTTTGCATGAAAGTAAACACATCGTAATTTAAATTCACTCATAAAAATATGTAGAATATATTTTTATTTTAGTTCAAATATTGTTAAGAAAAAATTATTCTGCAAACAATTTTCTACCACAAGTATCCTGTCTTCATGCAAAAAGGCCCTCTTTGATAAACATATTAGATCATGAGATGGGACTATGAGATCCATAAGATTACTAAGAGAGTGTTTGATTTGTCTAAATATGATGGGATTATTAGTACAACACCTCTACAAACCCCTCATTATGGGAGATTAGAAATACCTAGTGGAACATGGTATTGATAAGTCTTTCCTTTGTCTCTCTTGTGAGATTACGAAAATATACCCATGATATGTTCTTTGTACAATTCTAAGAAAAATAAACATAATTTTTGTAATTGATTTTGAATTTTGAATTTTATTGGGGATTAACATAAAGAGACAAAAAAGTAGACAAACTTATTAAATTTTTGTGGTTGATTTTGACATGGTGGTAAATATTAAGGGCAATTTAGATAAATCTAAATAAATACTGTTTTTATTAAAAAAAATAAATTTTTTAGTTTTATTGATTCGGTTTATTATTTTTTATTTTTTAATATATGATTGACTAAAATATTAACTCTTTCAAAAGTGTTGCACTTGTAGCACACTATACTAAAGTTGTTTACCAAAACCAGTAAGTCATAACGAAAATTAGTGTAAAAAATCAACATATATAAGTCATCAATCAAAAGACAAAAAAAAAAACTATAAAAAACAAAATTGAAATTCATGATCTTTAGTCTCATTATTCCTCTAACAAATAAACACTTTTCATAAACTAATAGTCCAATCCCGAATCTTAAATAAATATAGTTATTATTTCAGACGTTGTATTAATAATCTCTTGGTATTATGAATTTTATTATAATCTCATTACTCTACGAATCCAAAAATTTTAAAGCAGTTTATTAAACGGGGCCAAAAAATACTTATCATATAGATAGTTAAGAGAGTTAGAGAGAAAAAAGAAATTTAGAAAATGAGATAGAAAAACAAAAGAAGACAGATGTTTCGGACACAAACGTATTCAAAATTGTTGAACGTATATGATCATATGTATATTTAATAATTTTGAATATATTTTTATCTAAATTTATTGGAAATATTTGTGTTTCTTAGGGTTCATCTGGTTTAACTAATTTATTCTAATTTATTTTTTGTCTCTATTCATTTTTTTTGCATTTGTTATTTTGACCTCAATATTTTGTAATTTATTGGTCCGTCTTGATGAAAGGAATCTAAAAAATATAAAATTATGTTCCAAAATTAAAAAAATGTCACTAAAGACGACGAATAAGTTAAAAAACTTTGTTTTTTATTTATTTTTGTCATTTCCGAACTTTTTTCAAATTTGACCCATGATTTGTAATTTTTCTGAAAACTCTTGTCGAAATGAACTAATAAATCACAAAAAGTTGATGAAAAATAAAAAATTACAAAAAAAATTCATATAAAAATAAAAAAAATTTCAATAGTCCCTTAGCATTAGTTACCAAGGAAAGATGAGCCAATTCCCTACCAATGTACTATACATTAACATGACTAGCAATGTACATGTTGGATATGATGGGGTTGGCTATTGTTTTTTGTCTCAAGAAAGATTCGCCGACAACTGCCCCATAAGATCTGGTACTACCTGTCCCACGAAATCCACGCTACTAAGATTGCAAATAGTGCTTTTGTGGGGTCCAAGCGAAGCATCGCCTGAACATCACGTTTGAGTCTTGTGTTATCTCGGTGCTCAAAATAATTTGTCTAGTACAATATCAACCGACATTGGTCGGTAAATATTGTACTGATTACATAGAGATATTGTACCGATCATGTAACGATATCATACTTATATATTTTTATCAAAATTTATGATGCGTGACAGATTCTCAGCCACACATTATGAATTTTGATAAAAATACCTGAATTCTAGTGATGGTCTAATTTTAAGATAATTTTTGTCTTTTTATATCTTTAGATTAATTTTTATTTATCTTACGTTATAATTTTATATTGTTCATTTGTCTCGATAGGATTATTTTAAAAAATAAAAACTTGCGATAAAAAATTTGAAATAATTATTAAAGATAAAATAGATAAATTTTTTACTTTATTATTATTTTTTAAGAAAATAAAGTTTGGATTGCTTTTTTATTTTTAAGTTTTTTTTGTTAAGACGATTCAATCAGTCAAAAAATTTACACAAAACTGAAAAGAGTTCAAATAAAACAACAAAAAAATAAATAATTAGACCAAATTCAACCATAATTGTTGTCAGTTTACCATATAAATATTTGTAGACTCTACTTAATTAAAAATTAGCTCTTAATTAATTTCGTAATCAAGTTGTATTGACAATGAAAATGACAAAAGAAAAAGACTTTTTTGGATAAAAATGTAGTCTTATCATAGGGTCCATTTACGCTAATTTTTTGGGAGTATTTTTGTTGTCAACCAATGAAAATAATAACTTATATTTGTGCCAAATCTTGAAGAAAAAATAGTTCAAAAAGGTTGTCTACATATCTTGCAGACACCTTTTGAGAGTAATACATTACACCTTAAAGACGACATACAAATTTAGTCAGATTGATTAATCAGATAGTTTATAAAGGGTACACATTCAGAATGAAAGATACATAATCATTAATTGCAATACGCATAAATTTGAGAGTTTTTTGTGATTCAATTACTGACTTAATCATCAAAGTGTTTGCCCGCCACAGATGCGGAGGGTTTCTTAATGATTTATTATCTTGTAGATCTCAAGAACCAAGAGTGAGAAAGAGAGAATCAAGTACTGTCATAGCTGAGATGATTATCTTTCCAGTATAAGAATTTCAACCTATTTACACACACGAACAAGAAAAATAACTTTCAAATTTTCTTGCACATTTAAACTTCTTCTCTTCGTATTAACCTAAACCCCACATGTAATGTTAAACCGTAATTAAGTTTACAAGAAATTCTCGTGTTCTCGTGCGTAGTATCAGTCCCACACCATATGCATATGTTTGGGTGTTTCTAAATATTGAAAATTATTGAGAGCCCTGGTGATATAAAATTATTGAGGTTAGGCACATTTAAACTTCTTCTCCCTTGTTCACTAAGATATTTTTGCTTATTGGTCTACCATCCCCCCTGGATTTGATTTCTTTAGGGGACAATTATTAAGCAAATAATATTACCATATATTGTCTGTATTGTTTGGCTGACCAATAGTTATCTATTATAAGAGCAAGTGCACCAGCTTAGTTAAAGGAGGAATCATAGCTTTTATGGCTAACTTGAGGGCAAAAAAGTACCTCCAGCAGATTCTGTAGGTAGCTCACCGGAATACCTCCGGCAACCATTCTTCGCTTCTTTTGGCGATAAACTGTTCAATAGCTAGCAGGAGGTGAAAAAGAAATACGAGGAAGAAAGCTTTGTTTCTACAAACAACCGCCAAAAAAAAAAAAAAAGGAATAGGTAAAATGGAGAAGCTGTTGGAGTTTTGAAAGAATTTATGTCTAGCTAAATTAAAATTATGCACTGTTGAGGAGAGAAAATGGCTAATGGCTGTTGCACTTGCTCTAAGTAGCCACAAATCTTTTGGTAGGTATATATTTTTTGATCTTTGCTTCGCTACCCAAGAAAAATAACTATGCACAGGTAATTTGAACTATTTTTAATATAATTAATTTTGTTAAAAACGGTGAGTATTATGTTTAGGTTTAGTGATCTTTTGAACAATTTTTCATAAAACATTATGGATAAATCATTTGTCTTGATAAGATAAATAAAAAAATTTCAAAATAGAGACAAAAATTGAAAAAAATCTAGATAAAAAAATACCCAACAAACTAAAACAATGAAAGTTGATATTTTTGAAACTTTCGTCATTAGTACACTTTTAGGAATTTTGTCATTATTTTTTTACTTTTTAGATTTTTCCCGTCAAGATATACTAAATGATTCACCTAAAACTTTTGACATGAATCTAATGAAAATTTTGAAAATGGTAAAGAACAAGTGTCCCAAAGAGTATAATCCGAAAACACCATTATTTTTTGGAATCCATATATGTTATGAGTATTATCATAGATGAATCTTGTCTCAATGTTGAGGTTATTATTTTTCTCTTTGTTTTTTTAAAAAAACTCGTAACTATTCTTTCTCTTTCCTAAATTTTGAAATATTTCTCTCACTTGATCTTCTCCATTCTAAATTTTCAAAACAAATTATAAAACAAGAAAATATCCGAAGAGAATATTTCTATCAAAAATTATCCTACAAATTAATATAATATTGGTACAAAAAAGATATGGATTATCAAAATTTATGAAAGTCGTGAAAAATTTGTGTACAAAAGTTATGAAGAATTTATTATTTAAAGAGAGCTTATGGAAAATTTCAGTAATACATAAAATTACCCAAAATTTTATCATATACAAAATTATGCAATATTTCATGTAAAAAATTAGGCAAGATTTTGTTGTGTAGAAAATGATAAATTATGCAACATGCATAATCTCGTAATGCATAAATTATGCAAATTTTACTAAACAAAAATTATGATAAAATATGAAGTATTAAACTAAAAAATTTCCAACTCTATAATTTATCAAATCCTAAAATAGGCATTTCGTCCACAAATTATGATAAACATTGTTATACATAAGTTGTAATAAATTTACCATAAAAACTGGATAATAAAGAAAAAAAATTTACGTAGTAACTAAAAACAAAATTTATCATGATATCAAGTGCTAAAATAGAAAATCACAGGTAATCTCAACTTCGACCTCCTGCCCTTCCAAACTGTTTTTCATCTATCTCCTCCACCTTTTGTGAGGACCCATTTTTTTTTTAAATTAATAAAATTTATTTGTCAAAGTAATTATTTAATTCGTGTTTATATGTATATTTTCATGCACATACACATATACACCACTCATACACATACTTACACCTAGACCTACCTATACATACACATGTACAATCTGTACATATACATATTATAACACCCCAAATTTCAGAGACGTCAAATAAAAAAATTTCAAAACTCCCAAACATTTCTCATTTCACGTTAAAAGATACAATACAAGTTTGCATTACAAAATATTGAAATATGAAAGTAAAGTCCTTTCAAAAGGAAAATTTTCATAAAAGATTTTACAATAAGATATTTTCAGAGCACTAAACTAAATAAACCACAGTTTTATGAAGTCTTCGTCTGGTGTGTTGTTGTCGATTGGGTACATCTGATCTTCACTCCTGTTTTTGGTACCTGACGTGAGATGTTAGGGGCAAAATGCAACACCGTGAGCGATGAGCTCAATAAGTTATCCTACTATTAGTCCTACTACATGCGTACGAAACAAAGTTATCAATCTCGTACCGGTTTTGTTAGTGGTACGGTATGTACCGCTACCGGTGTGTACCGGCGTACCGTTTCGGATTTATCGCTAAAATTAATATATATATTTCAAATAATATTTTTTTACAAAAAATCATATTAAACATATAAAATAAAGCATCATAGTTTAAAAACAAATCACAAAATATATAAAAAAGATAGTTTTAGTCTCAATTTATGTCTAATTATCCAAAAAAGATATTAATTGAATTTTTTAATTTTTTTTAAATATAGACCGGTACGGTACGGTACCGGCCGGTATTGGTCGGAACAGCCCGGAATACACTGGAACAGGCCGGAACAGTTGTCGGAACGAAACTCCAATGGTCCGATACCGTTATACGGGCGGTACGGGACGGGATTAATAACTTTGGTATGAAAATTACAATATGTGCAGTTTAAGGAAAATAGTAACACATAAATGCATAAAGTAAACAAAGTCAAATAACCTGTCAAGTCAGAACTTAAGTTCGAAAGTCCACAGTCAAGCCTAAATCATTAAACAACGAATCATATATTCAAATCATACTTTATGATCATGCTAATTGTCACGTCATAGAACATCATCTAAGTGTGCTAATTGCCATGTCATTGAGTCATCAAGCATATTAGAGTCCGTCGTAACAACGACCAAGGGTGCCAACATCGTTTACTCAACATTTGTGATAATTGCCACATCATGATACTTTATCATTATCTCTCATATTCTTGATGTTCCCATATGTTATGATCTCAATCCTTATCCTCTTGACCAGTATTCCCAATCACCATCGTTCCTAAACATTGGTTTTCATATGTCATGTTCCCAGTCAATATATTCCTAAGCAATATGTTTCTTGTTCGTCATGTCCGCACATCAAAATACATCCTAAACTCTACTTCTACTACAACTAGACTTTACAAAAGCGAACACAATACGACTCAAGAACATAACTTGGCTCAAGACATAACTCAGCTCAAGACGTAGTTTGGCTCAAGACACCAATATGATTGCACACTAATGGTCAACTCAAGTCATAAGACGGTTCAAAACATCCTAAATACAACCCATAATCTTGAGAGATGATAACCTCGATGTTCGAGTCTCTTAAGACTATGTTCTCTTACTTTAGTTCGGAGTGTATCAACAGACTATAAGTCCAAAATAAATCTATTATACTCTAATTATTCTATAACCTGATCAATCATAATAAAGATGACATAATATTCCACCACATAGATTCCATCAACTATTCATGCATCAAAAGTATGATTATGAAATATATGAAATGCCGAGTTCGAGACTCGAGAAGTCTATAGCTCAAAATGATGATCAAGCATCATAATTGATATTCTAACAATTAACATCAGGTACATAAATTGCGATTTTAGTGCACGTCAAATTACGTACACACGGAATGGGGGTTAAAGTGGTATTCATAATAATCGAGGTCGAAATGTAATTGAAAAACATGCAGGGTTTAATAGTTCAACCGGTTGATCGACAAGTCTCTTCTGGTTGACCGGTGGGTGTGGCACTGCCAACGACAAGTTGGCCATTGTGTCCTCTTCTTCCTATATTTTCTTAGCCATTATTGCTTTGTGGAGCTCTAAGACATTACCAGAACACTACAATAAACTAATGGCGAGTAAACTTACTTTGAATTCAAGGATTGGAGGAGGAATTGATGGAATTGGATTGTAATTGGGATAACAATGGTTTCTTCCTCCAGTGTTACTTCTTTTACTACTTCTCTCTGAACTTCTAATCTCTCTCTCTCTCTCTCTCTCTCTCTGCCAATCTCAGTATACGAGTAAAAGCTTAAGTGTGAAGAAGGAAGAAGCGAAGAAGGGGGTAGCTCTATTTATAGAGAAAGATGGGAAATGTTTCAACGGTTGGGAGCATTTTTAAGGATTGGCAGGGGAGGATGAGAGAGGCTCTGTGAAATTCAGAGGTGATGCAAGAGATGGGAGGTGATAGTGCAAAGAAGGAATGTGGGATTAACAAAAGGAGAGTGTGGTCTGTAGGAGTAGGATGGCATGGAGGAGGAGGTGACACAGTGAGATGGTGGTTGGAAAAGATCTACGAAAAGGAAAAATGTATACATGTATATACTATGTATTGTGAATATGTATAATATATAGCTTATGTATTGAGTATAAATATATGTACATACTGTTGATTTATGTATGCAGGCGTATGTATGCACTGAGGTTTATGTACAGTACATATACACATATAATATATGTACATGGAACACAAATTAAATAAACAAATTAGATTGCACACACATAATATATTTATATGTATGCAAGTAAAGGACTCTTCAAGATTTTCGAGGGAGGTCGAGAGGTGCTCCAGGGAAGGAAGATTGGACAACTATACATGCTAGAGGTGACTATTGTGACAAAGAGAACTACTATCAATCACAAATTCAACTGTCAGGGTGAACAGGAACAAGGAAGTCACAAAGACGCATACAAAATAGGCATAAAAAAATTCATAAGGCCCAAGGCGACTCTTAGGCACAGACACAAGGACTTAATGGTGTACTAAGGCTCTAGGAGTTTACAAGGAAGCTCGGAGCAATGCAAGAGGGTCAAGATTAAGAAGCTATGTAGCACCGATGACCAAGCGATTCCCATTTGTTGCAAATTTGATTTGTCACGGAGAGGCCTCCAAGATAGAGTACACAAAAAGTAGAGTGACAGACTCAGAATTTTAACCTAGGGGTGTCACTATTAAAATAAATGAACAACTTAGATCAAATTTGACAAATTAGAGAGAGTTTAACAGAGCAAAAATAGTATGGGGTGTCACAGTGCTCCGTGGTAAACATTGGGTTACTATTAAACCTTAAAAAAAATTTAGAATTTCTATTGGCCATGGAGGTATTACGTGACACCCTATCCCCCTTGATGGGTCCGCCACAGGTGGCAAGGTCACTGTTTAGCAAGATGTATTTTTTGTCGGGCATCCCGACAGGAGATGCGAGCACTCTAGTGAGGGCGAACAGGACGACGAACATTTCATGGATTGGTAGGGGAGGATGAGAGAGGCTCTGTGAAATTTGGAGGTGAGGGAGAAGATGGGAGGTGACAATGCAAAGGTGGAAGATGGGATTAACAAAAGAAGGGGGTGGTCTGCAGGAGGAGGATGGCATGGAGGAGGAGATGGCACAGTGAGGTGGTGGTTGGAGTAGATCTAGGAAAAAGGAAAACGTATATACAGGTATATACTATGTATTGTGAATATATAATAAATAGCATATGTACTAAGTATAAATATATGTATATACTGTTGATTTATGTATGCAAGCATATGTATGCACTAAGGTTTATGTATGGTATATATACACATATAATATATGTACATGGAACACAAATTAAATGCGCAAATTAGATTATACACACATGTAATATATGTATATGTATGCAAGTGAAGGACTTCAAGATTTTCAAAGGAGGTTGAGAGCTGCTCCAGGAAAGAAGATTGGACCACTATACATGCCAGAGGAGATTGTTGTGACAAAGGGTGCTATTGTCAATCACAAATTCAACTGCCAGGGTGAGCAGGAGCAAGGAAGTCACAAATACGCACACAAAATTGGCACAAAAAAGTCATAGGGCCCAAGGTGACTTTTAGGCACAGACACAAGGACCCAATGGTGTGCTAAGGCTCTAGGAAGTATACAAGGAAGCTCAGAGCATTGTAAGAGGGTTGAGATTAAGAAGCTATACAACATCGATGACCACGATGACCAAGCGAGTCCCATTTACTGCAAATTTGACGGAGAGCCCTACACAAGAAGTGGAGTGGCAGACTCAGAATTTTAACCTAGGGGTGTCACTATCAAAATAAATGGACAACCAAAAATAAAATTTTGACAAATTGATAGAGCAAAAAAGGTATAAAGGTGACACAGTACTACGCGGTGGCTTACTATTAAACCCATAATAATTTTTTTTTAGGATTTTTATTGGCCATGGGGGTGTTACGTGACACCTTGCCTCCATTCATGGGTCCGCCACTGGTGGCAAGGTCATTGTTCGGCAAGATGTGTTCTTTGCAGGGCATCTCGATAGGAGATGTAGACACTCTGATGAGGGCGTTCAGGAAGACGAACATTTTGACAGGAGGCGTGGGCAAGGCCAGACATACAGAGGAGCTCTAGTGGGCTATAGCCTAGGTGGAATCTAGGTGATTTTTTTTTTATATGTAAAATTTTAGTCCAAGTATTTTTCGTTTGCCCTATTATTTGCGGTGCAATATATTTTTTAGCCTGATTTATTTTTAACCCAAGATAAATTAAATTCTTGATTCTACCATTGGGCATGGACAGTACGGTGTGGGGTATTCTTTGACGATGGATCAAAGTTATTAATCCCGTTCCGTACTGCCCTTGTAACGGTACCGGACCACAGGAGTTTCGTTACAACCACTATTCCGGCGTGTTCTGGCCAATACTGGGTGGTACCGTACCGGTCATAATTTAAAAAAATAAAAATTCAATTAATGTGTTTTTTAGGTAATTAGACATAAATTGAAGCTAAAACTTTTTTTTTTTATGTTTGATGATTTGTTTTAAATTGTAATGCTTTATTTTGTATGTTCAATATGATTTTTTGTTAAAAAATATTATTTGAAATATGTATATTAATTTTAGCGATAAATCTAAAACGATAAGCCAGTACATACCAATACAAGTACGTGCCGTATCAATAGTAAAATCGGTACGCTCACTAATACGAAATTGATAATTTTACGATGGATAACAAAAGCATAGTTCACACATGGGTTGGAGGGTTGATTATTGTTTTTTCTCTGGAGTTCCACATAAGAGTGTGAAAGAGCCTACTAGGGGGAAGGGGGCTGCTAAATCAACCATTGAAAACACTGCATGAACAGGTGATTAGAATCCCAAAGCTTGATTTGGGGGAATCAATAAAGATTTGCAATCTTTAACGGTTTTGGACTTTTTCTTTCCCACGTTAGCCATATACACTGATGAATTGTGTATCAGAAAGTGTAGGTAGGAAGAGACGTGAGAGAGCAGTAGATAGGAAAAGAATTTTAGGTAGAACACTTTGAAGAGTTTTAGGTATTTGTAAACTCCTTTGATTTTTTCAACAATTAGTGAAAATATTGATTTCTCTCAGTGGTTAGGAATTTGAAGCCCTAAACCATGTATATCTAATATCTGTGTGTATGCGTCCTTCTCGATCCATAACAAACTAGTCATTTAATCCACTTAAAACCCTCCAGCTCTTTGTAACGTAAAAATTTCTTACCTTCTAAAGAAAATTGTCCGCATGGTTAGGGAACGTTTGAAAAGAAATAAGGGCAAAAGATTGCAAAAAAAAAAAAAAAAGAATTTAGAAGAGGAAATTACCAAAAAAAAAAAAAAATAGAAAGCAATTTCTCACAAAACAACATATTATAGGTTAATCTTGTCAAAGTATGTTATAATTGATAATTCTCCAAATTAAATGCATTGATCATAGTAACCCTTCTGAGTTATTCTATGAAGAGAGAATTTTATCACTTTGACACTTCGAATAGTCCATTTTATAGTTTTTGATGCATATATTATTCATATAAAAAAATCAGATCGATTAGATATTAATAAAAGTTTAGTCAAATCATATTTTTGAAGAAAAGATGAATAGTCAGACTGACAGCTTGTTTTTCTTATTACAAAAATTATGTATTTAGATGAATGTTGATGTCTGACTAATTTATTAATTTGTGTAGATTTCAAACACATTGAACCTTAAAGGAATGAATGACTCATGTCATAAAATAAAAAAATTGGTATAATGAAGGACAGATGAGGATACGTCAAAGATCTTGTTTCCTTATTTACTTGGATCACTTGATAGCAAATCTTTTCTCTTTTTTACTATAACAATTATGTATAGTTGACTTCCAAAACATAATGGGTAGGTCAACCTTTCAAGGAATTATCATTTCGATTGGACTATTTTAGTTACACGTCCCCAAACACGTGTAGGGATTGTAATGGGGATGGTATCACTCAACCCGTCGCATCGTTTTTCATTCCCGCTCCGATTTTTAAGGGAGAATTTTTTTAGTCTTTCATTTTCATATGTAGGACATATTAATGTTATTTCTCTCATATCATATTGGTTAGTATCGGTTTTATAATAGTACTGAATTATTGACATATTATTTTGGTTATTATGCTGACTTGTTACGGATTAATACGCAATAGAACCGGCGGTATCGTATTGATTCGTATTTTTAAAAAAAGTAAAAAATTTAATTTATAATTTTTTGAATAATTCGACATAAATTCAAATTTAAATAATTTTTTTTTTATATTTAGTGATTTATTTTTAAGCTGTGAGTATTTATTTTATATGTTTAATATGATTTTTTGTTAAAAATTATTTTTTTAGAAATATATATTAATTTTAACGATAAATTCAAAACGGTACATTAGTATATATCGATACGTACCGTACTTGTAACAAAATTAATACGCTTGCCGATACGTACCATCCCGTTTGGGAATTGAATGGGTTTTTCCACCCCATACTTCAACCCCGTATTACCATTTTCAATTAATTTTTTTTTCTGGCGTTGTTTGTTTTCTTTGCTTTTAATTGAGTAAATACATTACAATTAATTAAAAAATTCAATCTGTACATATTCATTGAAAGTAGAATATGACCAGTGGATTGAGGTGTTTTCTTTCTATTTACACAAACAATAAAAACCAATATAAAATAGTTAAATAGATCATTGTATCATCATTCAAATAAGTTTAGATGATGTGTATATCGCCGCTTTATAAAATTAAGATTAAAAACTAAGTAGTAACTAAAATTCTGTATCAACAAATCATTTTTTTTTTTTTAAAAGAAGCTAAAATACTCAAATTGAGGATTAATGTAACAAAACTCTTACTAAAAGATGATCAAATATATAGTATAAAAAAGTAGGCATTATAACAAAGTAATTCCAAATTATGCTTATAGTGTAATAATCTTTTAAGAGTACAATTATGAAGGGTGAATTACACTGACCTCCCTTGAGGTTTTATAAAAAATACAATACTCTCCCTAAGGTTTTTAAAATTACTCTGACCTCCTTTACTTTTTAAACTATTATGCAATTATCTCTCTTACTGTTAAAATCAGTCAAATATTATTAGTTACACTATTAAAATTTCATGTTCGAGATTTTCTCGACAAAATGAACTATAAAATAATTTTTATTGCATTTGAAATAACTTATGATAATTTTTTTTAATTTTTCTAAAGTCGAAATTCAAGCAGAGTTTTAAAATTTGTCTGAATTTAAAATTTTAAAAAATCACAAAAATTTAAGATAGACTGTTTTGGACGTAATAATAATTACATTACATTTTATTTTGTCAAAAAAATTCTCAAACTTAAAGTTTTAATAGCGCATCTAATGACGTTTGACAAATTTTTACAATAGGAGAAGTAACTGCATAATAGTTTAAAAAATAAGGGAGGTTAGAGTAATTTTAGATACCGCAATGGAACATTGTATTTGTTATAAACCTCAGGGGAGGTTATTGTAATTCACCCAATTATGAACTATATTAAATCTAATCAGGATGAGTAATGAAATGGGTTTATTTAATAACCCAAATTCAAAACCAGAAATATTTGGATTTTCTTAGCTCTGTGAAATGCCAATGGATCAAAGTGATGCAAGTGCCATTTTTTAAGCTTTTCTATATTTTTATTTTTTTAATAGCCGAGTTATCTGGTTGTCTTTAAAATTATTCCCAACCTATTATTGACTAGTTCTCGGAAGATGCCAACATACTAATTTTACTCATTCATCTAATGTTACTATTTATTTTGTATTTAATTTGCCATAGTAACTCATAAAATGCACCGTTTTATATTGAAATAGTTCATTTTTAGGGAATTCGTTGAGAAAAATAATCGTGCAAAATTTCATGATTAATTATTTGATATAGATAAATGCAAAATCAAAACACATTTATTTTAAAAAAAAAAAAAAAAAACTAACTCACATAAAAGATAAATGTGTTGCAATCTTGCATTTGTCAATACTCGAAAAGTATGAATTTTAGCATCGTTATTTTTCTCAACGTGCCATATAAAATGAAGGCTTTCAATCATTAAAGTGATAGGTCTCCCCTAGGCTAATGGGACAAATTAGATATAAGTTTAGTTATAAATTAGATGTGTGAGTAGACTTTAATTTTCATTATAAAAGACACTCGGCAAAAGCACAATCATCCAAAAGACAACTCATGCAATGCAAACCAAGTTTTATTAGAAAAATAGCAAAGGCCTCTAAGAGCATCTCTGACTTGACTTCAAAATTGGGAATGTAAAATATTTTTTGAAGGCTTATGTGAAAATTTAACATCTTTAAAAGTGCACATTCAAACCAATATGAATATTTTTCTTATGCTTTATGTGGGGTTATGAGATCTGTGAATCTTGATTCGATAGAAATCCTAGATGCAAACCGTCTCTAGAGCTTGCGCAAGAAATAATTAGTTAGTGTCATTTGACCGTTATTAGTCGGAAGACACTACGATACTTAAATTAAAACGGGTGAGATAAAAGCACAATCATAATTCTATTTGTAATTGATAGCGTATTTGATTTTACATTGTGATCTCCTGTTTGTAAGTGAATATTGTAGGATCTTTTCCCTAATTGCATACTGCCAAATGTGGCTAATATCTTGTAGCACAAAAGGTTTCCTAAATAGGAACAACCTAGAATCTCATACTTTTCTGCTTAGGTCCCTTCTAATTTCAGAAGGTTTTGGCCACTCGGCCAAGTATTCGGTCAGCTATGCAGGTTGCCGATGGCTCACCCATTGAACCCGTCACAAGTTGGCAATCTGGCTCAACGATGGCCCACTAGGCCGACACGGCCCATGGCATCTTGGGCTTAGCCCAACTATTCAGCCCATCTTCTCAAATATGAGTCGGCCCAATACACTTTAGTTTAATCAAGCTTTGAACAAGATTGTGGATTTGATCTTCCATATCGCATAAAATTTCATGTTTTTCAGTGGAGATTCTAATACTATTTGCTTCTGTCAGAAGCTTGCCAAAGCAAGTCACGTACTTTTGTTGGAAAATCTCTTTATGATTGTACAAATTTGATAGGGAGAAACAAAATTGAAGCTCCACTGATGGGGTAAATTGCTTCTCAGAATTTTTCAAAGTCATTTTTTCTGTCAAGTTTGGCTTGAATAGTTATACAGTTCGAGCCTATCAAGTTTTTCATACATATACCGTTGATTCAGAATGTTAAGTTGCATATCTATAAGCAGTAGAAAATAAGTTTACCATTTGCGAGATTGTCACGAATCTTTTAGATCTCGCTAGAATTTATCCTACTAACGCAGAGCATATTGTCG
The DNA here is from genome assembly GCA_014822125.1 of Arbutus unedo. Classification (NCBI taxonomy): domain Eukaryota; kingdom Viridiplantae; phylum Streptophyta; class Magnoliopsida; order Ericales; family Ericaceae; genus Arbutus; species Arbutus unedo. The sequence goes on along the minus strand of JABCMJ010027355.1, from coordinate 5,802 downwards.
AGCCAATGAAGTAAGCCGATAACTTAGTTAAATAACTCATTTCAGCACCATCAATATCAATTATTTATCACGTCGATGAAGATATCAAAACAAGATCCTTAGATACAACAACAAGGTCCTTACCCTAGTTAACAACCTCAGCATGTTCGAGCTACCTATGATCTTTTTCTTTTTTCAAAAACTTCCAAAACCGTTTCACATAATCCCTAAGGCCTAATAAAACTCGAATTTGACTTCCTAAAATAATCTAAAATATTACAACTCGATTTAAACCACAAATTTTCTGGAACTTGTCAATGACCAATTTGGAATTAACAGAACTAAACTATCAAAAGAGCTGGAAAGAAATTGAGATAAAAGTTAGCCGGTTAATCACAAATTGTTAAGAGTAATCTTAGGAACACAGACACATTCGGACACAGATATACCTTGAATCATTAGATGCCGAATGTGTCTGTGTTCCTGAGATTACTCTTAACAATTTGTGATTAACCGGCTAACTTTTATCTCAATTTCTTTCCAGCTCTTTTGATAGTTTAGTTCTGTTAATTCCAAATTGGTCATTGACAAGTTCCAGAAAATTTGTGGTTTAAATCGAGTTGTAATATTCCTTGACTTTTTGAATCGTGAATGTGGGCTTTGGCCGAGCTTTACAGCATCTCAAGATACACCGACCCAAATAAGTAGTAACCTTGGGCCATACTACAAATGATCTTGAATTAAGATGGGCTACTAGTTTTCATGGGTTGGAAATAGAATTGGGCTATTTTCAATCTTTAAGAGTCTTTAAAGTCTAGTCCTTGAATTGGACCACAATCATTTTTCCTGACCTAAAATGGATTGAATTGGAAGTTTGAGAGGATATTATCTCCACATTATACATCCCAATGTTATGATATTTTAGGATCTTAATATTTGTAGAGAAAACTAATTTCTACAAATTTGTACTATTCTAGGTAATTAATTTTTAATTTTTTTTTTTTACAGTTCTGCTACTCATTTTATTTCCGTCTTTATCACTCAATCGTACCAAATAGTTTTTTTATCGTCACTTTTTTCACCCTTTTATTTTTAAGAATATAAAACATTGATAAGATCGTTAAAATAAAAACAATATTTCTATGAGAAACATGCATAAAATGCGTACCATGATAAGAACTTGGGCAATGTTGTCTTTAAAGATTCACAAAGGCCACCATGTTAATAAGTAAGTCTAAGAACACGAATTCTTCGTGCATATTTGGATACAGATGTGTCTAAAACTATTGGATGCACGTGAAATTCTCCATAATCATGTGAACTCCATGTAGAACTGTCAATTTCGCACACATCTATATCGTAATATACATGAATAATTTGTGTTCCTAGATTTTTTCTTAAAAAAATGTATAGAATGGGGTGAGTTGTTTAATGGATATGGAGTGAGGTGGGTAGATTTGATAGAAATCTCTTTTTCTTTTCTTTTTTATATTATATATATATATATATATATATTGTATATTTTTGATCGTATAGTTATGATTTTTTCCTAAAAAGTAACAGTTATTTTTAGTTTGAAACTTCTAACAACTGCGTTTCGTTGATCACAAGGTATAAGATTAGGTTTGCACGTTGTTCTATACAAACAACATCGTTAAAACAATTGCATTGGCAAGAGGTTTTGACTAGTAGTTGTTGATTCTCTCAAATTGAGAAGATCGCGAAAATTTTATTAGTTTCCGGCATTATTTTGGAAGAGATTTAGGTTGTCCAGCATAAGTTTCTCAAATTATTATTATTCAATGCTTTTCACGTATTGAACGATATATTCACGTGATATTCTTATCAAACTAAATAACGATAAGTTTTTCAAGTGAAACATTGATTTATACATTTGTTTGGTTATTGAGAGACAAAGAATAACTAACCTAATGTGCATTGTAATATCTCATTGACTGAGAATACCACCTAAACAAAATAGGAGAGCCTGTTGCAAAGTAAATATATTGTGCAGAAAAAGTATCGTCATTTTGACGTAAAAAAGAAGATTCTTACCGCTCAAAGGTCTGTACGAAACAAAATTTTGTACGTCAAAACGATTTCGTTTCGACGCAAAAAACGTCTTAATTTACACAGTGCACAGCCCTCTCAAATCCCACCTAACCTATGAGGGCCGCAAAGTCCCACCTAACAATACCACTAGCAATAAACTCGTAGGTCGCATGGTCTATCAATCACAATTTTTATTTGTTTATAACATAATTTGTTAAAAGGATATCATGATCTGTACAACACTATTTTAAGACAACAACATAAAAACAAAACAAATTACAATATGTAAAAGAAGTAGAGGATATCACTCACGTATGGCTCATAAGCTTTCTATTTTCTTAAATTCTTTTAGATGAAGTAAAAAAAAAATTAGAAGTATGAACAAATGCATCAAATTAAGTTATTTTAAATAACTGACAGAAATTCATGTGAATCTTAGATTTAATTGCTTTATATATATTTTTTGTACAATTATTGTTTTTCAATTTAGTTTAAGAAAATTAATTACTTTCCATGATTTTTGTAACAAAATTAACGTGTTGTTTGTTTTTCACTATAATGTTGCCTTACTTGTTCATTTCTTCCTACTCAACTACATTATTTCTCTTTACAATATAATACTTGAAAATTCGTGGAATATGCATTGCGTATATAGCATTTTCTTTTAATAAATAATAGAGCTTTCATAAAAAAATTATTTATAAATATCTTAAATTAGTTAGTGTGACTACATTGATTAGTCCTATATAATTAGCGTGTTTAAAATATTATATACCTTTCTATATCTAAACCATCTTTCTATGGAAGCTAAAAAAATGAACACCCAAATAATACAGAAAGACACGAAAAAACATAAAAGAAAATTTAAACTAACAATTGGAATGATATGTATTAAAAGATTCTGATTGATATGAATTTTAACAAATTTGGATCATTGATTAACAGTTGCATTTTTCGTGTATCTGCTTAATCTGCTAACCGCGTAAGTTATGCTTGATTTCGTACAATTCATCAAGTACATTTAATTTTTTGGCACCAATTGACGTTAGAGTGCCAAGCGTGGATGGTTAAGTCAGTTACCAAAAGGTTACCACATATATCATTAGGCATTAAATGCAATTAATTTTATTGAGAAAATAGGCGAGGAGTTAGCTCATCAACACGGTGCTTTTGTATACAGACATGTTACTAAATAGAGAATTAAATGTGCCGAATTGAGAAAGGTGGTTAAATAGTTCTGATTGAATTCTAATGGAATAAGCATGGGTTTCAAACTCGAATAGTTTGTGACCAGTTCTACGCAGACAAGGCTGAGAAGTCTTAAGTCAATTCGACTGATAAGGAGGAGTTAATAGTTGAATTAGACTCTAACTCTACAAGGTAAAGTCAAAATAGTCCGTACAAAACTTGTCTTTTTAATGACCAATTGTGAAAAAATTTAATCCGTCTGGAAATAGGAATTTAGAGATGAGAAAGAACTCAAATTGAACAAGGAGAACCTCTATAAAGGAAAAGCACCCACATGAATAAAGTTACGTTGTAATTTGCTATTACTACATGCAGAGATTTGCGAATTATATCGATTTAGTGCTAACTTAATCATTAAAGTGTTATTCTATTGACTAGAGACAGATAATTTTTTGACGGTATATCCTTTTACATATTATATTTTCGATGAAATAGAGAACAAATTTATTTGGCCGCAGTTCGAGAAGCTAACTGTTAACCACTCATAGATTAAAAAAAATGATGTGGGAGTCAAACATTAATTGTTGAAGCACAAGGGATGTGAATAAAAATTCCTCTATGTTTTTTATAATTTTTTGTGGACATTATTAGTTCTTAAGTTAAAATATGAGGGAGGGTTGAAGTCTGGTTCTTCTTCAAGTTCAGAGACAGGGAGAGAGACACTAGTTTTTACTCCCAACAAGAAATGAACACTAGGCTTGTGTTGAGTGCAGCAGCACTTGCAGCCATCTCCATCTTTCTATCTTTCGACACTAATAATCATCTGCTGTTTACCCCGCCTAATCTACCAGGTTCCCACGACCATCTCCACACCGCACAGATCATCAACCTCACCGGAGCCGTCGGACCAGAAAGTCTAGCCTTCGATCCCAATGGTGAGGGACCCTACGCCGGCGTTGCTGATGGCCGAATTCTCAAGTGGCAAGGGGATGCCCAAGGTTGGGTTGATTTTGCCATTACCACTTCACACAGGTAACATATATTATATATACCCATCTTTATTTCTGTTTTAGCTTATCCAATATGATTAATCTTAGGCTTCTAGCAGGTGAAGAATAAGATTCGCCATGAGAATCGAAGTCAATATCTGAAATTGAAAATCCTGATAAAAGGAAAGCCTTACCTCTTGTACTATATATGTGTATACCTATATCTCTGTTCTCTTATGATCCGTTTGGTAATTCTTTACTTATATTCGTAATTTTTTTGTATTCAATTCGACAAAACAAGATTGTTAAATTGTTTTCATTTTCTGTTTGCTTTAAAGGCTTGTAAACTCTACTTCATCACTTACCACACTCTCTTTCTCCCCGCAGCTTAGTTCCTCCCCTAATGCCTACATACGGGAAACCACATCGTGCTGTCGTTCGTAGACAACGACTTAGGGCATGCTCCATAGTCTAGGCATTCACAAATTTTTAGCCAAAATAGAGAGCCATCCTTAAAAATCCAAGCTCCAGTGGAATAGCGAAAGATCTCGCCACTTTAAAAATGCTACAGAAACTTCCCAGAAGAGGCGAGGTACTGTCGCAAGATTGAACATAAAGTAGTACTAGACGAGACAATATGGAGACTAGATAAAAGATGTTGGTGTGGTAGAAAAGATACTTCGATCGTTGGATTAGAAGTTTGACTATATTGTTGTCACGATTGAGGAGTCTAAAGACCTCTACCATGATCGTAGATGAGTTAATTGCCACGATGGAGATCCACAAGCAGAGAATCAACAAGAGGCTATATTTGAGTGCCATGGAGCACGTACTACAGGCATAGTTGATATTCAGGAGGAAAGTAGCAAGAGGAGACTTGGGATAGAGGAATGGGCCGTGGACGGGGGTGACTTAGAGCTAGAGGTGGCAGAGCTCCCGATAGAAGAGGAAGATGACAATATGAGTTTGTTTAGGGAGGGAGACGCAGACGAGCCAGAGGCAAAGGCAGAGAGGTAAAGACATCGACAAGAATTAGGTGCATTGTTACGCTTGCAATGTATACGATCACTACCGCAGGGAGTGTACTCGAATGTGCAATGCTACAACTGTATAAGTATGAGCACTACAGTTATGATTGCGCAGAGGAGGATGCCTGTGGAGAAGCGGAGAGGGTGGAAACTGCGGTGCTTCAAGTGGATGCTATGCAAAAGAAGACACTTGAGGCGTCTTGTGAAGATATTCAATTAAGGGGGAGTCGCAAATGCATAGCCCATTCGAGAGAAGGGTTTGTAGCTACTTAAAGTGAGTTTTACTCTAATTGATGGATTGAAATGAACTCATACTTTGAGTGTATAACCAAATGGCAATTCTTCCTCTTTATTCCGAGATTGGCTTGACCTATTTAGTGTAGATAAAAGTGAGAAGGAAGAGTTGGAAAGTCAAAGTAAGGCAATAACTCATGAATTCTTGGCTAGAATTCAACCTGAAGGGCGCACAAAAACATATTGTTTTTTAACCAGAAGAGCGAGAGCTGACTATCGAGATTTTGGACTATCCAAGCACATACTTCGTGAAATGGTTCATGCATGTTTGT
>JABCMJ010027345.1:0-13772 GCA_014822125.1 Arbutus unedo | reverse complement strand
AAAAGTGTGAGTGTGCTAGTGAGGAGGGTATATTTATAAGCAAATCTAATGTGCATGTGTGAGTTTTGTGTGTATATTTGCCGTGTGAAATAGGTGAGGAAGCAAAGCTTACTTCCCAAGTCTCCAAATGCATGCATTTTCATTGGCCTTCACCAATTATGCATGTGCTTTTAATTAATTTTCCAAAACGTATGTATAAACTTTGACTACGAGTGTGGTATAAGTAAAATTTCTAGGAGAAAGATGTCCATGATGGCCTACTCTTGCTAGCCATGAAAAAAAAAAATTAGGTAGGGCTTACCCGGTCCTGTCTCGACTGCTCGGTACGAAAATCTGATCAATTCCGATCGCGGACAAACCTCGTAAAATCGATGTATATAAGTATGTATATCAATGCGATTGAAAATATTGCAAATTCGGTAATCTCGAGTGATCGGACATAATTCCTGTGTCCCTTGCCGGTTAAATTAATAACATCTTCACATTACCGATATCTTTGTTAAAATTCGAATTTAGACAAAAGAATTATTTTTTTTAAACTCCATAAAATTAATAACTATAAACTTGAAATTTCAAATGTTCAAAATAATTTAATTGATTAAAAGGATCGGGGTTTCACAGGTGTTCTCCATGGTTACGTACTGGGTCGGATTAATCCTTTGTCCAGCAACTTCTGCAACTGAATCTTCAATTCTCTTAACTCAACGGGTGCCATTGAGGTTGGGTTGGTCTCAAGTTGCAACTCAATAGTGATTCCACCTCTCGGTGCGATGTTAGTCCATGCAACTCCTTTAAAAAAATATTAGCATACTCGCACACGACCTTAGGAAATTGCAACTCCTTGTGATTCTCCTTCTCAAGCATTAAGCTTGGTAACCATCCTAATAGGCTCTGATGTCATCGTGATCTTCTACTTGTAGATGATGGATCATATATCCCCCTTAAACGTGAATCTTGTTCCGTTTGCCGCGACTACATTCACTCTCTTTGGTTGCAATAAATAAGGTCGCATTGTGCAAGCAACCAACCCATCACCAAAATCACATCGAAGTCTGTCATACCAATTACACGTATGTCGCATGACAAACACAATCCATGGACCTCTAAATCGCAATCCTTATAGTCAATCCTATTGATGGCTAACCTCCCAAATGTTAAGGTACACTAAACACCTTCTTAAGTCGTTCCGTAACAAGTCCCAATGAGGTTGCACAAGGTGCAAATATAAAAGAATGTGATGCACCTGAATCAAATAACACTTGTACCAAAGAATTAAACAGTACTAGATTACCTTGAATAACCGTTGGTTCATGGTCCTCCTCCCCATAAAGTGCAAAAATTCTTCCTCCAATCGGCGACCGATAATTTGCCCTAGCAGTTCCTAGTGTTGTTCCTGTGGCACTTGTTGCTTTTGACCACGTACTTGACCTCGTTGAACATTTCCTACTGGCCTTTGGTAATAACCCCCACCTACTTGAGGGCAATTTAACTTAATATGGCCAACATGGCCACATTAAAAGCAAGTACGAGTTTTTAGGCCCTTTTATTGCTGACTTTGGCCCTGTTGTTGTATGGCTTATGTGTATTCTGACCTTGTTACAATTACGAATAGGCCCTCCCGTACCAGTCTTCTTCTGATTCTAGATCTTTCTAGAGTCCATCAGTTCCCTCTCATTAATTAGCGTCGCACTCACCACTTGATTAGAAGTTGACAGTTGTAGTGTAGGTTCCAAATCCCACTCAAATTTTCTTGCCTTGGTTGATTAAGTTAGGATGATCTCTGTGGCATAGCGAGATAACTTCTCAAAACAAGTCAAGCACAAAGTGATTGTCATCGTTCTCTATTTCAATCCCAAGCCTGGACCGTAGACTCCTTAAGAGGCGTGGAAAAATACTTCTTCAAAAAGAGGTCTTAAATATGGTCTCGAGTTAAGGTGTTCGGTCGTATGGTCGTCTTTGTCACCTCCCACCAATGGTCGGCTTCTTCTTCGAGCTGATAAATGGCAAGAGCCTTGTTGGACACCTATTGTCTCCAACATCTTCTTGATCCGCCTAAGCCAACCATTAGCAGCTTGCGGGTCAGGCTCGAGGTCTTAAAACTCATCAAGGACATCAACTACGGCAAGAATCATATCATCACTTTTTGGAATGATTAATATTCTTGACAAATTCTAAAAATTAAATAATTTCGCGACAACCGTCCAGACCCCATGAAAAGACTCCATTCCAAAATCAAGGATTTTTTTTTCCTTGTTTCTTGGTTAGAACATCTGTCACTTGACCAAAATCAATCTACCAGTAAGGAAACGAACGAAGAATAAAATACACAAGATTTTGAAATCCCATTTACTTGGTAACGTGTAGGGACGTGAGGAAATGTAATTGACACAACCCCAAGACGTGAGGAGATGTAATTGACACCACCCCGGGATGAGTAGTTATTCAGTGATTTTCAGATATCACGTAACGATATTCTAATACTTTTTTCGACTATAAATTTACGTAGGACTTGTACACTTAGTCATGAGTTCGACGTGAATATAAAGTAAAAATATATTAGAACGACATATGACGGTGCCCCGAGGACCACTGAATAATTCCCATTGACCGTTTCTTTCCCAGCCAAACAAAGAAAACCATAACGGTAATCACCCTTGGTTTTCTCCCTTCCATCCTCTCACTCTCTCTCTCTCTCTTTCCAGCTCCCTCTCTCTCCTCAACAAGGAACCCAAAGGAGAAAAAAACAGCTCACTAAAAGATGTGATCCATTTTGTCAACTATGTTCTCTCTGGTTTGATTAAATCCGTTAAATCTCCATTCACCAATGTACAATAACCAGGATCAGAAAAACGGTGCAACCATGGAAAGAAGAAAGACGATGACGATGAATTGGGAAGGTCTAGGAGATCACGATGATGACGATGACCGATTCTTTGAAACCTTCGACCGATTGTCGTCCGCTGTCTCCCTCGACTTGGCCTCTTCTGGCTCGGATGATGATGATGAATTTCTCGATCCTCGAATGTCGTTTGCTTCGGCCATCTCATCGTTGAGCCCCACCATCAATGATAGTCACGGCTTGGACACGGCTCGAGCCGTCACATCCATATTCGACGATTACAACATGTGGACAGCAGAGCCCGGTTCGATCAAGGAGCGTCGGAAAAGGCTACTTCAAGGAATGGGGTTATCTAGCACCAAGAACATTCTTCGCATTGCCAGCGCAAAAATCATCCATTCACCTTCTCGAAAGGTTAAAAACAATCAACCGCCGATGAATAGATCAGCAGTTGAATCGGCCCCATCCGAAAAGCCAAAAAATGAGCCTTCATCTTCGCCTTCGCCTTTGCCTTTGCCTTCAGCGCCGATTATGCTTGTCCGGTCACGATCGGACGGAGACATGGACGCATTTTCTGCTTACACCAGGAAAAGAAAAGAAGAACTAATCGGCACAATATCAAAACAGCGACTCACTAGAACCTCATCCATGTTGCTAACCCCGCATTCCGGGATCAGCCAATATCAAAATACAGTAAGAGCATCCCCAAAACCAACCCGAAACAGATCATTAATTCCCAATAGGGCTGCGTTGTCATCTGTATTGTCGAACAGTCAGTTTGGGGCGTTCTTTCTGATAAAAAATTTAGACACTGGGAAGGAATTTATTGTTAAGGAGTTTAATGATGATGGAATGTGGAATCGGTTGAGCGAAGTCCAGACCGGGAAACAATTCACTATGGAGGAATTTGAAAAGACGGTTGGATATTCCCCAGTCGTAAAGGAGCTAATGCGTAGGGAAAATGTGTCAAGAAGTCTAGATGAAAGAAAAGTTCATACAAATTCATACCTAAGCAAGAGCTTCAGGAACAGCAAGAGGAGGGGGGTTGCCCTGTTGAAGAACATAAAAGGGGTGGCAAATTCGATGAGCGGATTAGTCGCGGACAAAGAAAGAGAGCAGCACGCAACAGAAAATCAAAAAACTAAGAAGAACTCAACCTCAAAATGGATCAAAGTTCGTCAACACGGGAAATCCACAAAGGAATTTACCGCTATGCATATGTGCCAAGAAATTCAGGCTCATGAGGGATCCATTTGGACAATGAGATTTAGCCCAGATGCCTGTTACCTTGCGAGTGCAGGAGAAGACAGGGTAATTCATGTGTGGGAAGTACAAGAATGTGAAGTTATGTCAGGGTCTACAAGATTACCGGACGAATTAAATTCTGCTAGTTCCAGTCCACTTCACCCAATGGCAGGGTATGCAATGGACCAACCTCCCCTTGGAGAGGTTTCGTCATTGCCATCGGAGAAAAGGAAAGATAGACCTCCTCTTGCAGAGCTTTCGCCGATGCCATCAGAGAGGAGGAAGAAGGGGAGAGCATCTAACAAGAAAAAAGGCAACTTAATACCCGATTATGTCCATGTGCCTGAAACTGTATTCTCGTTCTCAGAAAAACCAGTGTGCACTTTCACGGGTCACCTGGACGATGTTTTGGACCTATCTTGGTCAAAATCACAGGTCAGCTTCTCATCCCTGTAAGTAGAAAGAATTGAATTTTAGTAGAAAAACTTTTGAAGAACTTGACCACTTTATTGAGTCCTAAAAAGGAATCCTAATTTTGTTCATTTCCTACGTGAGAGCTATGTTGGAGCTTCCTACATGAGAGCTATGCTGGACGGACTGTTCTATCGTTACATTCTCGAATGTGGGAAGGGGTATCAGACACGTGTCTCGTATTGGTCATGTGTAATGCGACACTCACCCAACAACATATTTTGTAGTCAAAATTCCTCAAATCACTATGCATAAAATACAGCAATACCCATGAAATGTTCAGACACTTGCAAACACCATTATACCTAATGAATCAAAGAATAATCTGGGAATGATATGAATATTTTGCATGCCTGCATGTCCTAAGGAACTGAGATTTTGTTTATCCTGAATATTACATGCTCGTACCCAAAGTCCATGGATCGAAGCATCAATGTACAATTTACCTCTCCTTAATCAGAAGAAACAAGTGTGATCTTTTAGAGTTAACATATAGAGACACTATATCCAATCATGCAAATTTTTATGGATTGCAGCTATTGCTTTCAGCTTCAATGGACAAGACAGTCAGGCTATGGGACATGGAGACCAAGAGCTGTCTAAAGTTGTTTGCACATAACGATTATGGTACAACGCATGAACATGCTATTATTGCTGCAGCGTTAAATGTTCGAATTTGTCAAGAATTTTCTATCTAATCTACTTTTGCTTGTGATTCATAATTCTTCGTGCAGTAACTTGTATACAATTCAACCCAGTGGACGATGACTATTTCATAAGTGGATCCCTTGATGCAAAAGTACGAATTTGGAGCGTACCAGACCGGCAACTTGTAGACTATACTGACCTTCACGAAATGGTTACTGCTGCATGTTATACACCTGATGGGCAGGTAACCTCTCTAATTCTTGTGCCCATTTTCCCCCTGCAATTACATTTTAACTAGTTACGTAATTTGAGCGAACACTGTTTGTCCAATAGAGATTTACAGTAATGATATCGGACAGGAAGATTTTGAATCTAAATTAAACTCAATTGGTGCATAGGGAAAAGACAAAAATCTTCATATGGAAAAGTGACAAAATTGCTGGTTGTATCCATTTTGAATGGTTGTATTTAAAACCGTCCAGATGCAAAAAAATATCAGCAATAATTATGCATTACTCACTAGGTTCAGTGTGCATTCCCTCTTGTTCAATCTCCCTCCCTCTCATGTCCTACTTAGTCTAATACTCTACTGATGGTACCACCACTGTTGTCTATCTGAATCAGCCAGCAATGTGTTCAATCCAAAGAAAAGGGGAATATCATCGACATTAGACGATTTGTCATATTAGTATATGGTTTTCAAGTACAAAAATTGTTTCGCTAATATTTATTTACTAACATCCTACGTTCTCCATCATTGAAGGGTGCTTTAATTGGTGCTCATACAGGGAGTTGTCGTTTATACAGCACAGCCGGTATGAATTGCTCTGCACATACTATTACTACGATTTTTATGCTTTCAATGCTTGCTATCTTGCATATGTTTCGCAACACTTGTGGTTCAAACTCAACTTTTGCTTTTACGTACAAATATATTGATACCTATTGTGTTGGTGACTTCAGATTGCACACTGGAACAGAAAGATCAGATCGAGATTCGACAGAAGAAAAAATCTCAAGCAAAAAAAATAACTGGTTTTGAGGTAATCTTTTATTTTCCTCCTATAGTTTCAATTGACACGAACGGGATTTCTTTATCGTAAACTAACGTTGCTTATGAACAGTTTACCCCAGGCAATCCATCAGAGGTGCTTGTTACTTCTGCAGACTCTCGGATTAGAATCATTGATGGTCCAGACGTCATTCACAAATTCAGAGGTATTCCATAAAATATATTTGCAAAATGTGGACTCAAATTCATATGTTTTCCACATGAGAGATGCAATGTTTGGTAACAGGTTTCCGGAACACTAGCAGCCAAATCTCGGCCTCGTTCAGTGCGGATGGAAAATATGTCATATGTGCAAGTGAGGACTCTCAAGTATATATATGGAAACGCGAAGAGCTAAGAAATTCAAGTGGAGGGAAAAGCAAGGGGACGATCACAACCCACTCTCATGAACACTTCCATTGTAAAGATGTGTCCGTAGCAATCCCGTGGCCTGGCAGCATAAAAAATGAGCCACCGATTGTTGAAATACAATCCAAGAGGCACTCAAGACGCTCAAACCCGCATCCGCCCTCAACTAATGGATCTCCAACCAGAGAAGAAAACACAGTTGGGACAAACAGTAAAAGACAGTTGCCGCCTCTTCCAAAGAAAAACAGTATTTTGGAGAGATCTATAAGTACCCAAGACGAAGACCTATCACAAGTCTCTCGTACTGACTCTGGGATTGGAATTGGCGAGTCATTCACTTCAGGTTCTTCGTCGATTAGGTACGGTGACTCACCTTCTATTTCCGCCTCCGGGAGTTCTGCATCTCAGTCTTGGTCTTCCTCTTGGTCCTTGTTTGATGGAAGTAGCCATGGGGGCCACACTATCCAAGCAACAGCATGGGGAGTGGTGATTGTGACAGCAGGTGTGGGAGGTGAGATCAGAGCTTATCAAAATCTTGGCTTGCCAGTTAAGGTTGGCCGCCAGACCAACCTCTTCAGAGACCTCACATAAAAGCTTTGATCAGTAGAAGGTACTTTGTTTTTAACTGAGATTTAGTATTTTTCAAAACTAATATCCCAAATTGTGTGAAGCAAAGGGATAACTGTTATGGACTACAGTTGAGCCTCAAGCAGTGGCATGTGGCATGGAAGGCCCGAGGCTGTTTCAATACAAGCAGGTCTACTTTGTAAATGAGACTTACTCTTTGTGCCTCCATTTATTTGACCAAATTCATAATAGAGATGAGTGATGACTTATTCAGTTTCAGTTCAAAGGCAGAGGTGAATTGAGCAATTTCAGACCACTTAGAAGATCTTAGGCTATGATACATGGACTTGTGAAATGTCAGGTTCGTGTCTAAGTGTTGGATTTATGTAATTTTTGTTACAAGGATACGGTGACATGCCAGAGTATTTGATATCCTAGATATATAGTTTTTGTTTTCTAGCTTAAACAGTGTCTGTATTAGACCTTTTCATACATATCGTAGAGGTTCTATGCATAGGTCTTAAGAAATTGGAGTTAGAAAATATGCTATCTAAAATAGTCCAACTAAACATGTCTGATACAATCTGATTCCCTTATCCGAGCAGCTAACACGGATACTTTATACATTTTGAAGGATCCATGCAACATTTCATCGGAAATGTCAAATGCAATTGTAGCTAAAGCTGAGTTTAAGAAACTTGCTACAAGTAGCGCACGTGTTTTCGGATTTTAGATTACTAATGAGAAGAAAAAAAACTGCCACTTGGGGCCCTGAATTTACACAACACCTCACTACTATTTTGGTGGTTTGCTATTCAAGTTAATTCCACTTATGTGCATACTTGACGGAATACCAACTACTTTGGTTGGCCCCCGCATACTTTATGCTGTTATAGTACCCTTTCATTATTTTGTTCAAACGATGGTACCATAGAATTAGAGCAAAAGGCGACGAGAAATCGTCACGAGATTGTATTTTGAACAGTTATCAACACTTAAAAAAGATTTTTTGTCATCTCGTCCAATTTGAGCACGGAACACGATACACTCAATAGAGTTCATTGGAAAAAACAGCTTCATATAGCAAATTATTGGGACTTCAGACTTTTTTGGTTTGCTTGCTCATCCAGTTTGGGCACTACAGTTGCGCAAACTGGCCTTGGTGATAGTGCTTCATGTGAAAGGCAAGTGGCAAAGATATCCTTAGTTAAATGAGTAGGAGGGGAAACAAACGCCCTACTAAACATTAAGCAAAACACTTGACAAAGAAACCTTCAAATAGAATATTGACACTAACAGCACTTTGAGCAATTATCATAAAAGAAAATGCCCGATACACCAAAGCATAGTGGTTGTGTAAGTTGTCTGACTGATATGGCAATAAGATTCAGAACTTGCAAAATGGTCCCTCCAACAGGCAGTTTCCCCTTAAAGTTGACAAGAACGGAGAAACAATCACCAACCGCCACGGACACTTTTCCTCCCATCCTTCCCTCAAATGGCTATAGATTGAACGAGGAGAAGAACATACGATCGAGCACAAATCACATGCAAGCGAAGACAAGATAGGAAGTGCTGTACCTTCTTTAGACACCTTGCTGTGAAATGTTAGCAATGATAAAAGCTGCTACCACAAAAGGAAGCACAACCCGCAATTGTCTGGATTGCACCCTCAACCCAGCCATTCACTGATTATCGTGATTTGGGTGTGTAATGGTACCCTCCAATTCCATCAGGGCTTCTTCCCTCAGGAACGTGATACCAAACCGAATCCAAGTAAAACAAAGTTTGGAAGTACCTACATGACGAAACGATGGGAAACCGGTGAATTAGCTTGAGTCCAGAAATGCAGTCAATTTGCAAGCAACTAGCTGAACAAAGAAAATAATGATACAAAGGAATTAGCATATGTTGGTTGCAAAGAATGCATAACTGCCACGTCCCAATTTTTTTTTCTTCTGATAACTGGGGTCTGGGTATCTGGCTAGTTTACACGCACCTCGACTTATCTCACAGAGTTTGAAGTTAAAACCTCTAGTGGCCCCAAGAGTTCTTTGTTGGCAGTGGTAGTCGAACCTGTGAGTTGAGAATGATAAGCCCTTCAGCTGGTGTCATTCTCCCACTCGACCAACCCATTGGGGTTTGCGCCCATGTTAAGAGATTTATAATTTGGAATCTACCCTTTAAACTTGCCATTTTATGATCCAAACTGTCAAAGAAAGAATGGAATTTCATTTCAGAACTTACTGAGTTCCAACATGGTCGGAACAAATCTCCAAACCTTGTAAATTATCAACTGAGCTTTTACTCCCAAGAAGAATATTTAGCACGTGTAACAGATACCTGCAAAAAAGGGTATTTATTAGCATGTTATAAGCGGTCATAATATGTACATATCTTAAAAACAAAATAGAATTGTTTTTGAGCTTATAAATAATATTTTTTACCTATTAAAAACGTTTAGTTAGGACTGAGAGGCATAATTTTAGGCCATTATATAATTTCGGTTTTGTTCGATTCAATTTAATTAGAATTTTTAAAAAATACAAAAATCAAAACTGAATTGAGAAATCAAAAAATAAATTTTACGAACCCAAAATCGACCGGACAATTTTCCCGACCAATTCTGTCGATGCGGGTTTTTCAGGTTCTCACCGATATCTAGATTAGCCACCCCTTCTAGTTTCTAACAATTGTGGAGACGCCCCTTAAATTTCAGAAATTGTGAAGCTACCCCTTATTTTACCAGTCCAAATAACAAGATACATGTGGGAACCGAGGGGGTTTGAGAGGAAAACTATCTTTTATCTTCTTCAAGGAATTACAAAATATTCTTATGCAAAATTCGGTCACTCTACTTTATTATTTAATTACCTCAATAAGTTTTTTTTTTTTGGCTCAGCGTTTTTTGTTTGCTCAGCTTAATTACTTCAATAAATTGATAGAAATAGTTGAGATGATTTATTAACAAATTGAGCGAAAGAAATTTCAAACTATAACACGTTTAAATTGATAAAAAAAAATTAAGCGAATGAAGAGAAAAACAAGAGGTGAAATTATTTTTGATTGTGAAAATGCGACAAATAAGTGTACATATTTATACGTAGCTTCGATGAAGTAAATAAAAATATTTATTTGAATATTTTTTTACCGCAAGAATAATGTTGGCGTTAAAAGTTGCAAAAGCACATCACAATTTGAAATTGTAAAAGCAAATCACTGGCAACAATAACTAAATCCCATGAAAAAATTCAATGACTATAAGTACTAGTAACAAGGAAATAAAATGAAATTATTTTGATATTTGAGGGGATATGAATATTCTCCAAATTTGAAGAGTGACTTATTATTTGACGAGTCTGTTAGAATACACATTTTAAATTCAAACTTTTAAATTTTCTACAATTTTTTGTTTAAGGGAACTGCTAGAAATGCTCTAACCTGGTCCGTCTAATTTGACATTAAACTTAGCCTACCAGCAAATAAGAAAAAAAATTTAGTCCCCGAAATTTTTTATAGAAAATATTTGTGAATTCAAAATTAATGGAGTGTATAGTGCTTTTAAATCTAAACAAATTTGATCTATTAATTTTAAATTTGAGAATATTTTTTGGGACCGTAATACTTATTGTAGCAAATATTACAGTCTCATATGACATAGGAGTTTTTTTCTTGCTGTGCACAGGACATGTCAAAATACTATTTCACATAGATTCCTTTCGATAAAACGACGTCGTTTTATTGAATTCATCAAGATTTTCACCTACGATTTCGAATACGTCTGTGCTTGAATAATTTGTAATTTATGTTTTTAGCATTCCTCTAGTGATATTGAAGAACTTTCAAACCGTATTTGCTTGTAATTTAGCTTTTTGATATCCAAGCTATATTTCGGGTGGGTAAACCGCAAAAGAGGCCCGCCGGATTTGTTCTAAGCTTCAAATGGGGAGCCAAATCCACCGATAGCCCCAACCGCCACTACTTTCCAGTCTCCGGCGGAGAGACACAACAAAAGATGGAGATAACGAGACAAGCCGACGGTTCAAGTCCTCTCGCCACAGTCGAACAGATCGGAAAACGCCTTATTCGACCTCCGTCTCTTTACTCTCAATCTTCATCCTCATCCACCACACTTCGGTACTCGAAACCGCTGCATATCTCAGCAAAATTCGTTCCAATTTCAAGCTCTATATAAATATATACACGTAGGTGATTGTATTTGTGTTTGCATTTGTTTTTACTTTTACCAGGGAGGATGTCACGAGCTGTTACTCGTCGCGTCTCACTGTCAATTCGGTCGAGTTTCAGCGGAAGATAGAAGAAAAACGAAGAAACTTGACGAACAAAAGGCTTGAAGATTACTTGGATCCAACTCTGCTCTCTGAAATTCGAGCTAAAATTGGCGGGAATCGGAAGAGAGGACGAGAGGTGGCACAGAAGGAGTCGGAATTTGAATGGCCGATCAATCAATTGGAGGCGTGGAAAGAAGTTTCGATGAGCGAGGAAGCTGTTGATCTTGGAGACGGTGTTGATGTGATTAGGGGTGTTGGAGACGAGGAGGAGGACGAAGTGTGCTGTACTCCGTTTCAGCGGTTTGAGAGAGCAGCGTTGAAGCGGTTTAAGGGGTGAAGGATAAGCAGAGAGGGTGTAGGATGTAAAAATCGGCGATGTACTATAAAAAACTACGCTACAGCCTCACTAAATCCAAAGTTCCCGGCCCTATATCCAATTGCTGATGCAATAACGAAATGATACATTCTTTCGAATCATGAAGAAACAAAAATTGTGATTTTTAGTGTTACACAAACCTCCCTTGCTTTCTCCAATAATGTGCAAATTTCCAGTATCGTTACTTAAAAAATAAGATGACGTAAGAGCATTTCTAGTTGTGACATCCTAATCAAGTCGCGATGCTACAGACTAAGCGTTCAAGAGAGATTCTGAGAGAATGTTCGGATGCATGGTCAAAAATTTTACATTGCACAGTGAATGCAAAATTTTAGTACTATATATAATAGACCATAACCTTGCTTTGTACAAGTCATTTTAAAGTCATGAAGACAATAAAATGCAATGAAACTTAACCTTGAAATAATGCAAGGATGAATAACTTACTAAAAAGTCCATGAGTTTGGATAGTAGAAGTGATCAATATTGTATAAGGTAAGAACAGATCATTACAATTTACAAATAGTATCAAAACCTTCATCCATCGAAAATATGGGTTAAATCTCGACTCCGCACATGAGGACATAAGTTCCTAAGTGGGGGAGATCAAGACACTCCTCCCAGACTATGGTGCCTGTAACGACCCGATTTTTTGATCATTTAAATAAATAATTTTTAATCAGAATTATTGATTTTTGCTTTACATTCAATAATCCATATTTAATTTTCTTATTATTATTATTTAGTAAACTAAACGATTGATTGAGAATGCAAGTACACGAGTGCTAGAGTTAGGCGAGAAATACCCGATAATCCTTCCAATTTCCCCATGTTCATGAACGTACAAACCTGAGAGTTAATTTTGTAAACCCAACTCATTGGTTCACTCTCAAACCACCTAGAATTCTTAAATCCATTTACTTTATATCCAGCTTAGATTTCTATTTTACTCACGTCATTTGAGAAAAAATCAAGAAGATGTTTTCCCATGCCCAAAGTAATAGTTTTTGGATTTCTTAAAAACAAATACTTTGGATTCTAAAAAAAAAAATTTATTATTTTTTTTACAGGTGAAAGAACCAACCACATTTATTCTTAGTTAGGAATGGCTTTCCAAACATGGCTGGGTTCAAATTAATGACTCATTGGATTCCTCTCCAACCAAAAATAGAAAAAAAATCCTTGAATTCCTAAACTATTAGCATTAATTTTCATCTCTAATGGTCTATAAAAGCACCACTGTTAGTACTTCCTCTCACGCCATATATTTAGCAAGAACAGAGAAGTGGAGAGAGAGTCACATTGGGTGTTATGAGTTTAGAGAGAGGAGACGCACTGTCATATTCGGGGAAGGCCAGATTCCACCACTCGACCGTCGTTTTACTGTCGGAATCACGTGGAGGTAGAAACACATACCTTGCAATCCTAATTTCGTGCAATTTGTAAATATTATGTGTATTTTTTTAGAGGAATCACATATTTTTTTCGAATCACGGCCCAAATAATTAAATGTTGTATAAGTTACACAACGCTTACACATGCATACATTTATTTTAACATATTATGATGTCTACGAATCCCCATGGGATCTCATGTGAGCAGAAATGTCAACTTGATTATATTCTGTTTAGTTATTTTATTATTAGCAATGTTATTGAGATTCTGAAAGTTATGTTGATGAAATTTATGATGTGATGAGGTCATGATAAAATTTTGGTTAGTTCATTTTATAGCCGTTATGCTGCCGATTTTATTTTTGGAACTTAGTGTATTTGAATGTGGGAAAATCTAGAGTCATACGTTAGGGACACTGGACCGGATGCCGCTTGTGACATGGCAGCGGAGGATGTCAGAGTGTGCATTGTATCTGAATAATATGTAGAGACATTGAGGAACGTTAAAGGAAAGAGTAAA
>JABCMJ010027335.1:0-10418 GCA_014822125.1 Arbutus unedo | reverse complement strand
GTTGGAGGTGACTTCAGGACGTTTCGTTGTGACTAGTCCTGGTGAAGCCACGTTGCGGAGAATCTAGATAGGGTGAAGTAGGTATTGACTTAAACAGTAGAAGGTAACCTTGCCGGGTCGATATTCGGTCGTGTATATCACCTCAAACTATGGCCCATAGTAAGCAATGACTAGTCAATATCAACCGATTTCTTATGTTAGTGTTTAAAAGGGTAAGATTGAATTTTCGTGGTGATGAATTCTAGAAACTTAAATACAAAGATTCATAACAAACCTACATGTTTATTTCTGTTGCTTTATACTCTGTTATTTAATGTGATTATTATATCTGTCAAATTGCATACTTCTTGGGTTTCTGTTTCGAATATATTTTTCGCTAAGTATTAAGTACTCATGGAGCAATTTCTTTGCTCCTAACATTCATCCAGATGAAAAAGTGCAGGAAGAGAGACCACCCAAGCCGGAAGAGTCGGGTTTCGATGCTGAAAGTTTTGACAACACATGGATACCGTACCCTTAGTAGCTATGTTCTTAATTTAAATTCACAATGTAAACCAGAAGGGGTATTTTAGTAATTTTGTCAAACTTCTGCAAATAATGTTTTAATTCGTATTCCATATTTATGAATTTATGTATTTAATCATGTTTAAATAGTATTAAAATATTTTAATTAATGTTCAAAAAAATCGGGGTGTTACAGGTTAATAGTATGATATTAGATTAACCCAAAGGCATGTCACCGTTATACTATTTATTATGGTTTCAACAAAAATAATTTTGTCAATTTATGCATAATATTTTGAGCATAAATTATAGATAATGTTGTCAGTTTCAATTGCTTCACATTCTTGTGCTTTGATTATTTCGATTTCATTTCTTAAATAGGAGAAGAATGTATTTATTTTTTCTTACTGTACTAGTTTTTTAATAAAATAATATATTTGAGAAATTTTTTGCCTTTTTAAATCCAAGCATTGAAATAGTAAGTTTTTGTTGAATGAAATCAAACAAACGAAGCCTTATGTTTACAAGAATTACTATAGTGGACAGTATCAAGTTTATTTTAAGGTAATGGACAATAAGAATTGATAAATATATAATATGAGAGAATAAAAAGGACCCAGATAGAGATTGGTATAACTATCACCGAAATAATAGTCAGCTAATTGAGAACAACAAAGCTTTCAAAAGGTTCTTTGAACAACTCGTTGAAGCCGACTACCTTAAAAAGTACCTTACCAAGACGGGACAAGCCAATGGAAGACAAGGATAAGCCAATAGGGTTGACTCTTCAGAGGAAGATGTAGATGCTACAATGACGATTCATGTTATACATGTTGTGGTCCAGCCAACCAACGAGAAAGAGATTAGGGCGATACGGCGCAAGACTGGACACCATCATCATGTCCATTAGCTCGACCAAAAGAGGAAGGAACAATAAAAAAAAGGCCAGCATGGAGATAACCTTAACAAAGAAAGATCTCGAGGGAGTCCAATTCCCCCCCAATGATGCATTGGTTATTACTCTATAGCTCGACACATTCGACATAGAGAGAATCTGTTGACCCCATCCCAAAATTAGGCGATTAAGGGCATAATCGGAGTTAAATTGGCTTAGGTTAAATTGAATTTTAACTAGGAGAAATTCTCCTGACCGGTGGAGGCGCATCGATGAGGACCTTGCTTCGTATGATCAATGAACTCATTCACAACACTGAAATCCTCTCTTTCAAACCCGTGGATCTGAGCCATCGATATACATATAGCGATTGATCTATTTGCTGGATCTCATCGAGCAAGGGTGCCTGCGTGGGCCAGTACCTGGACGGACCTAAATCTACGAATGGTACTCTTCTCTACTCTAACCTCTAATTGAATTCAGATCAATAGATTACACTCACTCAACTAGTTCTTAATAATTTCGTAAGTTAGTTTAGTCATTATTTTTTTTTTTAGTTGGTAAGAAAGGAAGCTCTTAGTCCTAGTCCTAATAGTTAGACAAATAGCGAAATAAGATCAAACTTGCTATTTGTCTAACAAAGCAAGTAATAAGAGTAGGTAAAGCCAAGTAAAAATGATTAAGATGATGAGGTCTTTACCAACTAAGAGCCGAAAGCCCCGACAAGGCAATCCTGGCAAAACAAAAAGGGGATGACATCCACTACACAATCCTTGGACCTTGACGGAATGGAACCCATTAGGAAGTAAGTGATGATAGCTACACTACATGAGAATGTGGAGACGGGACACGATTTGTGTTCAAGACGGAGAATGTGGCACCGAGTGAGTTATTGACCCAAAATAAACTCACATTACTACGCTCCAGCTCACTCAAGAATGGGACGACAGTGGTCCGCTACCAAACTCGTTCTGACCTTGGACGCAGTACATTGCAATCCTAAAGCACCACCACGAACGCTACTGTGAGCTCGTCTACGGTGCGGTAAGGCACCCCTTACTATGTCAGTAGCCAACTCCAGCGTGTTGTCTTATTTATCATCATCAAGCCACTTACTTGATGTATAGCTTCCCAACTGGTAGACGTTTTCTTTTTCCCCATATCAATGAAGAAGGGAGAAGTCAGTAGAAGAATCCAACGAGATCTTGTTAATTGACGTTTACTTGGAGGTAGATGACAACAGATATTGTGCAACTAAAGACATAAATGAAGATGATAATCTCGCCTGCTAGCCGTAGTGCTTGATTACGATAACATACTCATTAAGGAAGGAGTGGTGAATGGTGAATAGATACGTTGTATTGCGCCAACGAGGGAATAATGCTTGGGATGTGTTAATTGGGGTTTGAAAGACATATTAAATGGGACTTGAACGTGTTAATTGGAATAACATACCCATTGACATTTGATAAGTGGTGCTCCTTGGATCTAGTGGAACCTTCAGCCACTATTGACTTATGTAGTGGTCGGCATTCTTACGTGCTCAGAATCTCTCCCTTGGGCTTCTTTTTGTGCTTTTATATTGTTTTTAAATCTTTCCCTAGAGTAAAAAATGGCAGGACAAGAAGATGATCTTTTCTATCTCCTTCTTTTGAGTCATTCCCTAAACAGTCTTCACGGCGTTTTCGCGCCCCTCTATACTAAAAGGTGCCCATTATCATCAGCTCTTTGAGTGTATCATCTTGGACAACATTCTGGTAGCACATGAATTAGTCAAGAACTTCTATCGTCAGAGAGGGAGAGCAAAGTTTTGTGCCAAACTGAATATTTGCAAGCATCGGTCCACAGTGCTTCTGCCACTTACCCCATGTTCGTGCACCAATGACCCCATGTCCTACAACTACAGCGTCCCCATGTTTTTTGCCTGCAATGTGGGGAATATATCATGCTCTGGTTGTGTTGAGCGTCAAGCACTTGGTGGCACTACCGAGCAGTAACACGTGGGAGATCCATCCCATAATTCATCTCATGCATCCACCGTCTGAGGAGGTTCGGTCTAGTCTGGAGTCGTGCGTCCGACAGAACTTGAGACACGCTTGGTGGACTTACCAAAATCTCATGCTCTAGTATTAATTGATATAAATTGACTCGATCCAGCCCATCATTTGCAGAGATGGGCCAAGCATGTGTATGGGCCAAAAGGCCCAACCTTATACGCATTCGACCTGCTACAAATACAAAAACAAAATTACGCGGTTGACTGATTCTAAAATTATTTTCTGAAATGTTGCGTAGAAAAGAAATCATCTCGAAGAAGCTTAAAAAAATGATCATGTCTTGGACAATATTTTCATAAATAAATGTAAAACATAGGAAGAGTATTGAATTCCCATAAACAATTTAGGTGAGTGATTCCTATTGAAGTCAGAAAAAAATTCCTGTCTCAACCCCATCAAAAATTGAAATAATTTCATTTATACATCTCAAAAATCAATCATGCTAACATCTGGGCGTTTCATATAAACGTGACTGTTGGTAAAATTTGAGTTTTAATCTATTTTAATAATATAAATAATTCATTTTGTGGGTTTTCAATATGTAAATTATACATAAAGACCATTCTCACAATAAAATTACAATAGAGCCCTAATCTGCAAAATAAAAACCTCCCTCCTCCCCTCCAACCCCGGCAACGGTGTCATCACCCGGCGCCATACCTCTCTCCAACCCTATGTCCTGCCACTACGAAAACTATTCGACTGGCTTTGTAATCTCTCTATCCCTCTCTCTCTCTCTATATATGTATATATATAGGTGTGTGTGTGTGTGTCCAAACGCGTGTTTTTGTGAACTGTATTTCTGATTCTGCTTTGGTCAGATACGTCCAAGTTTCATCATTTTGCGTCTTAATTCTAATTCTGTTTCCGTAATGGCATAATGGAATTGATTCCTAGAATGTAAGATTGAATGTCATCTTAGTACAATGTTGTTTCGCCAAAAGGTAGATTTGAGGCAGCACTTGATATATTAAATTGTTCTACAAAAACTTGTGCTCTCTGCACTGTTAAATTTCTCAATCACTGTTATCGTCTTGTTGTTTGATGAGGGAGTCTGGCGGCGGCGGGTGCTGGTGGGGAAGGCAGGCTGAGTGGGATAAAGGGTGAGATGGTGTGCAAAAGGATTCTTGGGTTAGTCTTGGTATAATCATGGTTGTATGAAGAAGAATTTAGCTTAGAGAGAGTACGGGGTTAGTGAGACTTCAGATCAAATCTTACTGTTTATTTGCTGCTACAATAAATCTTTGATGCTTAGTTGACTAAGACCAACTTGTTGCTGGACCCGTTAGAATTTAACATTTTCTCTTCTGCCTTCCTTGTCAATCAGGCCTAGATTTGACGTTTTGTGTTCTGCTCAATTTAACTATGGAAGCCCTCGAAAAATCCGAAGAGAACGTCTCAAATGTAAGGAATTCTCTCTTAGTTTGCGTTTATATGTATATCACCGTATCTATTGTTATTCACATGAAGAAGTATTGGTCATCTACAACCAGTAAGGGTTTTCTAGGTAGTAAATTTGTATCGTGCAATTCAAGCTTTATATGTGGTAATTGAATTGCTCTGACTTGAAGATTTCTCAATTTGACATGATTCGACATGGATTTTAACCATTGAACCCAGTAAACCCAGGTCCTAAAACTGTAACTTTACATGTTCTGTTACTGTTCCTCATTGGGTCTGTGCTAGTTACTATAAGTAACATTGTTGGACGTGCAAATGTGCTGTGTCAAATGACTGAATTTGATGTTCTATCAAGGATTGATAAGACAGACTTTTTTCTCTCTTTTTGTAACTGAGAAATACAAAATTTGAGTTAAATAGTCACACACTAAGTCGCAACACAAACTATTCTAGCCAACTCTAGCTGAGGTAGGACAATCTATACCTTCTACAACAAGAGGTAAAACACCAATGGGATATGAAAGAAAGAACAAAGGGTCAAAAACCACATCCAATTGCATGCTTGACAATGGAGAAAATAAGCAACATATTACAGAGGCAAATCTAAGGATCTCATCAGACTTCATGTTTACATGTAGTTTTTTTATTTCCTATATGTTTTTGTCCGTGCAAACCTGGTGGAATACAGTGCTTTATCATCAGAGCAAATATGGGTTGTGCCATACTGGATGAGGCTTGATATTGTGATGGTGGACTCACTGGTGTCCTTAGTTGGAGTCTAACTTACCAGACATTACGAACCCACTACTTTGTCCTGTCTTTGTGTCTCTGTATGTGTTGCTTTTCCGTCTTTGGAAGTTTAGTATTTACCGCAACTTATAATCAAGCCATAGTCGGCTACCTTCTTTGCTAGAAATAAGGATCTGGGTTTTTGTAGCTCTCTATCTTTTATGTGTAGTCCTAGTTCTATTTTTTTGCCCAAAGCTTTTGGACGAGCAAAGTGCCTCCTATCATCTGGTTATGAGTGGGAATGCTTGGTGATTATTCCGTCTCTGGTTTCTGGTATGTTGTGGAAAGTCCGTATTTGTCTTTAAGATGATCGTTAGCAGCAGGCTGCCTGTAAAGTGTTTAAGTTTTGAGTCACTTAGGAGAACATATGCACTCTTCAGATTAGTGTAATTCTCTGGATACAAGTATTGGAATTGTATTGCTGTTAGCTTTTATGTGTTTTATTAGTGGAAAAACCTCCTGTCAATCAATTTAAGGCCCTCACAGAGTTTACTACTGCAGAAATTATTTTTTGAGGTTATCTAACAAAAATAGAAAAAGAAAGCAAAGTGTTAGAAAGTGGATTGAAACGCACCTTTTTACCCGATCAGTTTTATGTGTAAAGTAGATATTATGCTTTAGATAATTGTGCATGTGATGCATCGGACTATTCGGTTTTACTTCCCAAGTTAAATGATGCAATCAGAACTTGTCTTGTATATGGTCTAACTTCATCTTCTCTCTAATAAGGTAACTCCAAGGATGCCTGGAACTGTTAACTGGGGCACTGCAACCGTCATTGGAGTATTTGCTGGCATGTTATACGGGGGTAGCAAGGAGGCATCTGCTTCTGTTGTGAGTTTTTCGTCATATGATATGCTTCAAAGGCATACTAATCTTCTGTAGGAACTGGAGTGAGTTTATCCAACTGGGTTGTACAATCGTCTTCTTTGCTTTGTGATTCCATAATTCATGTGGAATTTTCTATGAATGAAGGAAAGAAAAGGAAGAAGAGAAGATAATACTTGTGTTTATCAAAATAGCTACAGATTGATGAGTAATATCAGGGCTGTTACACTAGAGTATTTGGCAGTTTAGTTCGCTCATTTTAAGCAGACGTTGAACATTGCTATTGTGGGGCTTGGCCTATTTCCTACTGCCTATATCTATTTTCTTTAACCTGTATGATCTATTAGACTATTACTAGTCATGTTAAATATTTGTCATAATGTTTAACGAATTTCATATCGTTATATCAAGAGTTGATGACAACCACTCCACCGAACGTCTCTATTTCTGCTTTGCACCTTGCATCCAAATCTGTACACTCCCGATTCAGCTTTTGCTCTTCCCCATGGAGGTGAAGACAATTTCAAAAGATGCTTAAACATTGATGGCTTGGTGTTCGATATTATTTTCCTTAATCCATATGTTGAATTGAGAAGCAGTCTATCTCCAATGATTGAGGATAAAGTTTGAGGATTTTGCCATTTTTTGGCAGAGCAAGGATGCAGAAGTGATGCTGAAGCTTGGGAGCACGCCAGACAAGCGTGAGCAGTATCGTTTGATGAGGGATGCAATGGAGAAAAGATTTGTCAGAGTAACTCATGGCTCAATAGTTGGTGGAATCCGCCTTGGAATGTTCACTGCCGAATTTTGTGGTTTACAGAATTTACTTGCTGAGAAAAGAAGGGTGCATGATGTGTATAATGTTGTTGGAGCTGGATCTGCCACTGCGGCAACATTTGGTTTAATTAGTAAGAAGTCAATCTTAATACCTAAGACCTTCTTTTCACCTTTGTTTTGACATTAGGCCATTAGGGGGCGCGATATGTTCGGATATACCTGTTTAGTGAGAATTACATCTTCTGGGGTAATTTTTCTGGTGGTCTTTGCCTGTCTAAAGACAATATGATATTTTGGAAACGAGCTTCTGTAATTAGCACATGAGAGTTCTCTAGGTAAATTTTTAGAAGTTTGAGGTGCCCAAGTGTAGACTGTCATTCTGTTCTGTTATGCTCAAGCATGTGCTTACCAATTTTGAAATCATAGTAGATCGAGGAATGAAGGAAATTACTATCTAAAAACCCTCTCCATTTGATGTGAAGTGAAGCCTGGTAGTTGGACAGTACACAATTGCAGTCTTGCTGCTGTGAAATATGAAATTGAAGTCTTAAACATTGAGGTTTTATATTTTATATTCAAGTTTTAAAATCCATATTGTCTGGAGTCCTTGAAATATAAGCTGAAATAGAAATATATAGCTTTGATACTGAGGATCTTATAAAGGAGATCTCTGTGTTTTAAGATTTTTTCTTCTTTACTTTGTGCTTGTAGTGCCGGGATCACTCCGTTGGCGTGCAAGGAATGTAGTTTTGGGTTTGGTTCTTGGTGCAGCATTTTGCTTCCCTGTTGGTAATATATCTACCCCATTTTACTCTTATATTAAGGGATTCGTTTTATAGTTTGCAACATCTAGTCGTCTAACCCCTTCCATCTCGAGGCTGTTTTATGAAAGAATTTGTTACAGCGTGTTGATTTTTATCAACAGATAAAATAGTTACAGGTCCTTTTAGTCCTTGGGATTTTATGATGTTGATTTTGTATTTTTCTACCATTTTTGGTCATCATTGTTCTGAATTAATTATCTAATGATACACTTTCTTCTGAAACTCAAAACAATGTGGGAAACTTCGCACCCCACCAAAAAGATATGAGTGGAAACATTTGGCATCACAATGATTGCTCTATTATGTTCTGCACATCTACTTTTCTCTAGTTAAGTGTTCGTGTCTGAAGTAGTATGAAAATATTAGAGGAAAATAATATTTCTGATATTGGAAGGCATGTTTAGAAAGATCAAGGGGTGTACATTGGATAGTGTCAAGATTCCATGCTGTTCTATTTTTGGTTGCTTTCATCCTTTTTAGCATTACCTAATGAGTTTTCATGGCAAAAACTTAGAATTTTTTTATTTTTCTTATTATTTCTTCATCTCTTACCAGTTAACACAATATCACGGCAGTGTCATGATTGTTCTTACATTATGCTTTCTAATTTTCGCATAATCATCTTTTTCTCTAACACACAGATGGAAGGACTTTGTATAATCATCGACTGTGTCTATTCTATCAGTTACTTCATCTTCAATTAACTAATGTCTCATTTGACTGTGTAACTTATTCTTTAAGAATATCATTTTTATTGACAAAACTCTTTGGATGGTTGAAATCGCTATTGGTAAGAGCAAAATTAATTTCGGAAGATAATTTTGCTTTAATTTGCAAGCTATTATCCTTGGAATATGGGTTCAATGTTCCATAGTCAGCGGCTTCAACTTACCTACAAATACATGTACACATGTATAAAAATAAAATTCAACGAGTCTTGGACAATCCAGTGGTGTCAATTGACACCATAACCTTGTACCTAGAGTCGTCTATGACAAGGTGTTGAGATTTTTTGTGCTAATCATATTAGGAAATCACTGTGTGACAGGTTGGCTCCAACTTAAGCTTGTAGAGAAAGCAAATGAAGGGAGATTGGCTACTTATTCAGAGTCCGCTGGCAGTCCAGAAGCAAAAAGTAGTGTTGGTGCTGCCATTGAGAGGCTTGAAGGGAAGCTGAGTAAATAGATTGAGAATTTTTGTACGGGATAAAACGTTACCATCACTCTCCCTCTCTCCCTCTGCACACAAATGCATGTTTTGGTTTCTTTCTTTTTCTAGGAGTAAAGAAGAGAGACTAATACACCAAGTGAAGAAAGTGGTTCCTTACATGAAGGATTATATATAAATTGTCCAGCGCCCTAGAATTGTTTTAATTGGGTGGAATAAAGGTAGGAGTTTTAATTGGGGATGTATAAGGGTAAGGGTTACCCTATGTTTAGTGGGGCAATATCATTATCAAGCTCTATATTGTATGAAATTGAATGCTAGATGGTAATTTTGATCTTAATAGCAAAATTGGAGTTCATAGGTAAAGTTCAGTTCATCGACTTTGTTAAGATCAAGCACTCATGCACTCCTCTGAACTCTGGTACTGTGGTCCACTTCTTCCTAAAACAGATACGGATTCTAAACTACTCTTTATCTGTTACATAATTGCATGCTAAGGGTGTTTATTGGGCACGAAAAGTAATAAATAAATTATTATTTTAGCAATGCTAAATTTTCTTACGTAGTATACACAAGGTGCTGGGAGTTATAGTTTGCCCTCCGCCATCTAAAAATTTGATTGTAGGCCAAAAAAAAGAGGACTCAGTACACTGACACGGAGCGGAATTAGTGGGATGATAAAGTTTGTTTAGTGCAAAATAGTTTTGATTTCTATCTTTAGTTGAGTAAAGTGAGCGTAAAATCATAATGTGCATGGAGCAGTGAGGAGGTTAGGTGAGAAAATGAATTATTGTATGTTAAGTTGTAGTGTGGAATGGTTCAGTGGACTCTAATTGTGGATATTGAATTTTGATTGTGCTTTTATCGTAGCTGTCACGTGCAGGTAAATGTAAATCTGAAAGGATTTTCAAATTATACATGCGGCATGGGCGATTGCATCATAATAATGAGAATTCTTGTGATGAAGCTCTCGAAAGGAAATGTTAACCACAAGGAGTTGACTTGATTTTGATAAATGTAGTTTGTTTTGTGCCGGTTTCGTTTCTTGTTTGAATGATGCATGTTGAGAGGAAAAGTTGTATTTCATCTATGGAATCTGGCGTGCGAGCATGTGTGTGTGTGTTCCGGCAGTTATAGTAAATTCTTACCCCAGTAATACTTACAATTGTATGTAAA